>JAGVSQ010003102.1:0-22565 GCA_022683975.1 Rhyacophila evoluta | reverse complement strand
CTCGATTATCTCAAAGCTCACTTTTTTACTTTAACGTCTTTTGCCAGTAATACGAAGATATGTTCATCCATCATATTGATTGCATGACAGTATCCAAACGATTTATCACAGATGTATTATTAATAGCTGTTTACATACTGAGCGTATTCAAAGGAAAGATATGCATAACCTTCAATCTATTTAAAAATAAACGTAATAAAAAGTAAAATTAGATTAGTCTACTTTAATCTTCAATGATGAAAAAAATGTTATTTAAATCATTATTTTTTTTAGTTCCAAAGTATAAAAGTGTGAATAGATTGAGAAATTAAATTTATATAAATATATTCGTAAAATTATCCGGATAGAAATTAGTTGTAAATAATAAAAAAATATAACAAATAAAACACGAATAATATAAGAATCATTGAACTTGTGTTATATTATATTTCTATTTGCAAATATTTAAAGCTTACGTAACGAGTCAGTCGAGATGAAAAAAAAAATATACCCCCCTATATAAAGCACTTTTCAATTAAAACATGTAAGGTACGCAAAAACGTTTTGAAGGGCAGTAAAAATAAAATCGAAACGCTCGAAATATTTCAGAGCGCCGCGTGCATCGGAGAGACGTCGCCGTAGCAGGCGTCGCGGCGTAGAGGGTCGTAGAAGGCACGCTCTGCGTAGTGGCGCCGTACCGTGCTGCCGTCAGCGGGAGAAATAGGTAACACACCTCATCGACAGTCCTGTGATTTGTGTTTACCCAATGTAAGGGAAAAGTGCGCGTGAAATGACTTCCAGGGTCGCGGAAATTTTCAGCAAAATGATATATGTCTTTGTACAGCACCTAAGTTAAATAACTGACTGCGTTGTAAGTAATAAATAAAATGTTTTGTCAGTAGCTGAAATAGGTTTAAAATATTAAATAAAATACATTTTTTACATGCATATCAACAAAATTTGTTGATCTTTATATAAATGACGTAAGCTCGTTGTGATGTTGATTTGTGTAAATCATTGTATTGTAAATTTGAGTCAATAAAAATGAGGTTATAAGGAATTAAAACAAACGACATAGTTAACAGCATAAATTGAAGTTTAAAAATTTAAAAAAGATTTTACTTACCAGTTTAAAGTTAAAAGAAAGTTTCCAATTTTACATAATTATGATGTAAATAAAAACATCGTACAGAACATTTTATATATTTTTTTATTAAAATGAAAAAAACAAACAGTGAGATTAAACTATATTTTCAAAGTAACTGGAGTAGAAAAAAATATATGACAAAAATTGTAAAGTATTTCCTCTTTCTTAATTGTGGTGTTTGATGAAATTTTTTTGTATATCCATATATTTTTCTTTCTTTATTATAGTCGTTCCTTAAGTGAAGCATATGTATCTATAGAGTGTGAATATATCGTTTCTGAAAGTGGAGTACGAGAAAATGGATATCCGCAATGCAAAGACGTGTATTGACACATTGTTTTTCACGAGAATTGGTTGCCAAACAATTGCTCAACCCAATTGATGTAGAGTCCTGCATTTCGTTTTTTTAACCCGGCAGATGTGGGAATCAAACTTCAATGATCTAAATGCAATGTTAGAGAGATTTTATTTAAATTGAATACTTGAATGAAAGAAAAATAACGTATTAGGTTAAGTTCAATGACGATTTAAATATGAAAAATAATATGCATATTATTTATAATATGATATTACTTAGGTAACAATTATATAGTGGAGTTATAAAAATCAACATAAAATGTGATATCTAATCAAAAAATCAATTTGCGATCATCTCGCACCATCACTTAATACGATTTTACCAGTTTAACTGCCAGAACAAATATATGAAATGAAAATTGACAGAAAGAAAAAGAGAACAAAAGCGCAAAAAAACGAAAAAATAGCTCACTGGATCGCAAAAATACATTCAATTTACGTTATATTTTTTGGCGTATTCGTTCAGCAGAAAGCTATCAATGTCACTTACACAAATTGAAGGGGCATCGGTCGAGGCTCTGCGGGGCACCATGGAGCCTTCGACGTAGGCAGGGAGGACGGGGCTCGTTGGACGCAGGTAATGCCTTTTAAAGCTTCACGCATGACATGCTGATGTTGTGTTTGTCTTTTTTTGTTGCAGTTTTTATTGATATCGGAATGACGCGTTAAAGTGATGAAATCCGAACTTATTTGACAGAGACAGAGAAAACAAGGGCGTCAAGTGATCAGGGTCGTTTACAGAGCTATATTTTATGTAATTTTTATTTTTTTTACTTTTTCTCTTCAAATAAAGAATAATATCAACAATAAATAAATGCTACAGAGATTTTAAAAAGCTGAAAATAATAACGATATGATTATTTCACAATTTCTACTTCAGTATTTATGTTTTATAATATTCTGTGGGAAAAATATCACGATGACTATTACGTGGTGGAGATTATTTCATTAAGCAAACAGTATATATCGACTATGGTATGTAATACAATATTACAATTAAAATAAAACATAGATGTAGGTAATCCCCGGTTAGCGTAGTTGGTAGCGTGCGCGCCTACCAATTTGGGGAATTCGGGTTAGATTCCTCATCTGGTCGGATTTAAAAAATATGAAAATGCAGAACTGGATGCCCATTGGGTTGAGTAATTGTCTGACAAACATTTCTCGTGAAAAATAATTTGTCAAGCCGTCTTCACATAGCGCAGATCCGTATACTCCACTTTCGGAGTGGATATCTTCACACTGTGTGGATCCATATGCTCCACTTTGGGAGCAAACAATGAGTCAAATTACAATCCATTCAACTTACAAATTCATTGAAGGTTATGTATTCGGTTACTTTTGTTGCCATACTGTTAATTCAAAATAGTGAAGTAATATTTATTTAAGCCATTGTATTAGCTGTCAATATAAATGACAAATTCATTCATCATTCATTAATTTCTGAGATGATAATCGATTCATTTCCTTTCAATTTTATCAATGATAAAAAAATGAAAAAAAAGAATTTTACTGAATAGATTGCATACCATTGACAGAAAATTGATTGTAATTGTAATTGATATCGCTATTGATATAATTGTAAAATTATCTTATCAATTATTTTTTACTACAATAGTTATAGGTATAGGTATCTCAAACGGTGCATATATAATAATTAAACTTAACCATATGACCGGAGATACATTTAAAAGTATTATTTAAGTAATTATTGATCGTATGATATTAAATTTTAATTTGATATTCTACTTCTATGGATAAATCAGTTATCATTAGAACTCATTGAAGTCAATTTGCGAAGATTGACAAAGTGAAAAGCTGGCCGTAGTCGCATTATGGCAACGAATTGATGACGCCTTTGACGGGTGCCAGTTACTCCGTTTTGCCATCGAGGGTTTCAGCTTATAGGGAGTAACTTAAAGACTGGAGCCTAAAAGGCGTTACAACTGGCTATGTAATGTAGCGCATGAATGAGGTGTTGACATATATAATTCAAAACAAAGAGATTTGTTAGAGAATAATTAATTTTTTATTTTACTAGATATACTATGAATGCTTTGGGTAACGAAATTAGCGAAATTATAAAAATATATAATAATCAAAAAAAAAATATGTTGATGTATGAATAGAATTGTATAAATTGAGTTAACGATGGAAGTGAATCTTATGACAAATAATTATGACAAAAAAATAGTTGTGTCATTTTTAATACGATGAGCAAATAACTGCATCTCGATTTAACTGAAACTTTAAGAATGTAAACATTACGCATAAATCATCCGCATGGTGTCCCAAAATTTCCAAAACAATCTTCAATTGTTTATCAACAAGCGAAAAGTTATTCAGGCCAAGAGTGGCTGCAGCGCGAGCAGCGGGGCGGAGGGCGCTGGCGAAAGCCTGAGAGGCGCGAGGGCGTCGCCGCCGCGGCGCACTCTCCCCCATAATGGTAAAACTTTCCGAGAAAAAGTCCCGACGCGAATTTGATTAAGATCTATAAACCCGAGTTGAACTTTCACTATTAAAAGTAGTTAGTTGTTATAAAGGAATTTGTAAATTGTTGGCCGGAGTTCGTGAACTCTCGGTTTGTTTTAAGAGTCAACCTTGAAACAAGAAGAAAAGTCCTGTTAAACAAAGTTTGTGGGCCGCCACAGTTCAAGGATTGCGCCCGAACTGTCTGTCTGAACAACTTTGCCGATTAAAAGCTCAAAAGCTTCCAAAGTCATTTTAAAAGTTTATCTATGCCGCGCGGGGGGAGCTTTGTTATCATCTCCGCACAATACTTTAGTTGAAACCTAGTTTGAGTTGTTTTAAAAATCGATAGCCGAGTGTTGCCCTCCAAGGAAGATAAAAGCCGCGCTTGAATTTGGCGGGATTAGTAACCAACCTACAGACGGCGTAGGCTAACTTAAGCTTTTCCTGAAAAAGGTAGAGATAACGAAAAAGTATTGAAAAGTATCAGTACGTATTTGTGAAAACTAAATAAAACAATTATTGACAACAGCACATCAGAATTATGCCATAGCTTTCGTTTCTGAAGTATACATATACTTTTCGTTGCTAAAATGAAAAAGAATATTTTTCGCACATTTAAACTGATCACTCACTGAAAATCTCATAAAAACATCAATGACGGTACTGAGAAAAAATATTGCGTCAAAGCTAAACCAAAAAAATGATCTATGAGTTTCTAGTAGAGATCTATAGTTTTGAGTATTCAGTATACTTCATTAATTAAGTTTTTGATAACAAGAAAATGATATCGAACTGAAGTGATTGAACTAGTAATTCATCTCCATATTTCTTAATCTTAGATTATGTGTAAATGTGTGCATAAAATAATTTGGTATAAATAATTCAACAATTACTGAAACTTCGCTGAGTTCATTTTATTTTGATATTATTTTTCGTTCAATGAATCCTAACATCTTTGACTTGTCAGATTGAAAGATAATGTGATTGTTACGAATTGTGGACATTCAGAATCTACTATGATTAGACGTCACATCATCTACCGATAATTATATTGATTATTTACCATATGATAAAAGGAATACTACGTATATTAAATAATTATTACAAATATAAAAAAATCAATTATTATAATATGTTTTACCAATTAAATAAAAAGTGATGGTTACGATTGCAAGATTTACTTTATAAAAAGTCAGTTAAAGTATTTATTCATTGGATTATAAATAATAATTGCATATATAATTAAACATATTCAGATGGAGCGTATTGCTAGAATCAGATGTTTCATGTTAATAAATAATAAAAAATAAAACTTACCATGTAACTCGTTGAAGTAAAACAATTGTAAAATATGTAACAAAACATTGCATTGCACTCGAATTACAGTGTGTTCCCCGTTCCATAAAGCACTTGTGAAATTTCTCATTTTTACTGAAAAATGCTCAGCTTTTCTCTCCGTGGAGGCGAGCTTATTTATGCATTGCCTTAACTTTAATCCAGTGCTTAGTTTTTATTGTGCGTTTCAACCGAAGCAGGAATTGAACAATATGTTACAAAAGTGCATGGAAGGCGATTACTCTCTTTGTTGCGCACCGCAGATTTACTTTATTTTTTTTAATATTAATTACGAACAAAAATATGAAGTTTTGAAAAGAACTAATAACTTCGTGCAATACTTTTTACCGTATTAATTAAATAATTCTGACCGCATGTTTTGCTTTAAAGCATGATAATTAATGAAAATTATTTAAAAATACTCAATTTCTTTTATATCAGTGGTTCCTGAAGTAGTTTTTACCGCCTCTTAAGGATCCACGTAACTACTGAGGGGGTCCGCAAAAGGTTTACATGTGCGAACTAAAAAAACGAATAATCATAATTCTATCAAGTGACTCGATTAATTTCCTTCACACATATATAAAAATAATATTTTCGGCGGGCATGGATTATTGTTATTTAATCTAAGAGTCCGTGACTCAATTTTTTTTGGGAATCATTGTTCTATATGAGGGTATTTAAAATTCAAAATTTTTAATTATAGTTCGTCGAATGAAGTGCTGCAATACTTTTATCACGTCCACTCTTCAAGTGAAGAATACAAATCTCCATAATGAGAAGACTTTTCGAAAGATTAAAAAGAAATGTTTGGCCGTTGATTAATCTATCTACTTATTCGACATCTAGTTTTGATTCACTGTTTTTTTAACCATTACAGATCTTTAGAATTCAAACGCGCCACCTCCAGTTTTTGGTACCTAATAATAGGCTATGGCATAACGAAGGAATGAGGTTACTGTGCTAGAATTGTACCAGAAGCAGTTTTTTATATGTGTTTTTGACACATTAGAATACTGTCCATATTAATTTAAAATATTTGTTGAAATATTTTAATTGAAAATTATGTTGTTATATACTTTAATTCTGATCTTTCACACCAGACACAAAACGGCTCGCAAATTACAATATAATATAGAGGTTGAATTGAAATGAAGCTTATTTATTACAGATGTATTGTTATTCGTTTGTTCTTAATATTATTATTTACGCCACTGTCAAATTTTGTGAGGGTCGCGGGAGACGTATAAAAGTAGAAATCTGCGAAAATATTTTGAAATTCAGCGCAGCGCTGAAACGTGTATTCCCGACGTGACAAATGCGCTGTATTCTCGGTTTTAACTGATAATTTTAACCAAATTACCCTAGAATTTCCAGTGAATATTGAAATGCACGGAGAATTTTCCGTCACATTTTTTTAAAAATAATTTTATTTACTTGATGATTATACTCGTACTTATTAAATTACACGATATCAACGAATTTATTGTGGTATCTCCATGATCTAAAATCGATTTAATTTGAAAGAATTATATTATGTACGTAATCTAAACTAAAACTTACCTATAATGCAATGACTGTTTATTTTATGAAGAACTGATGATAAAGGTCACTCGTAACCATATTATAATGTAAAATTATTAACATTAATAAATAAGGATATTTTCTGGATGCAATATTGGAATAAAATGTATAAAATAAGAAAGAGTTAGTCCTGAATTATTGTATTTATTGTATCAATAAACTGTGAATCCTTCCCTAGACATTCCTGTACAATATTTTGAAATGGTTAAGCGTATGGAAGTGCTATCAATGTATTAACCAGGAACATTTCATCGTCGCCAATATTGCAGGAATATGTATCTGAATTTTTTGGTTTATGTCACTTTGTAAAGGATAGTTTTATATTTTGCTATCTCTTATACTTTTAGCATATGTTTGCATTAGTACATGTGTTTATAAGACGTGCACAAATTATATTTTAATGCGAAAATGTGATAGTGGTACAAGAGATTGAAAAAAATAATTCAATAATTTAAAAAGTAACTTCAATAAAAAAATCAAGATAGGTGGTCCTGTAATATTGGCGACGATATATCGAAAATTAAATTAAATAAAACAGTCAAGTACAAATGCTTCATATTTATCGTATATTTTGTTGGTTATTAAAATATAGTATCTTAAATTAGGTAAGTTCACAGATTTATTGTAAGATACAACACGATGATAATGTTTCAGTGCCTGCTCTCAATTTACTGGACGCCGCTTTTATTACAATCGCAAAAAGTGGCATAAACATAACATAATATAACCGATGCGTCTTTTTACCGCCAAGCCAGTCTGCATGCACGTAAAGTTGGTGCATCTGTATCGCGTAAATCGGTGGCAGACGCGCGAAACAGCGGCGCTAGCGTCTACGCGGGAAGGACGTGATCTGCCGCTCTCGGTAATTATTGCGTGAATTATTGGAGTCGACGCGCCGAAGATAACACGTTTTGCGGTACGTATGCCACCCGCCACAGCCCTACCTACCCCATTTTCCCCGGGGCACCGAGACACTGCATATGAAGCCGGCGACACAGCGAAAGAAAAGGCGGGAAGCGCTATTTATGGCGCGCGATTTGAACGTGGAACAATGTAAAAGACAACAATAATTTTGTATTGGTTCATAATCTATGCGTCTGGCATTGCTGCTTCTTTGTTGTACCTTGAATACATCGTGAATCGTAATATATTATATGAAATTATCCTATTATTGATTAAATTTATGTCATGGTAACACATACGAATGCAAGTAATGTAACTTATATTAACTTTAAACGGACCATTCGCGATATACACATATTATCATATCACTTAGTATAAATATTAAAATTAATTTAAGTGTTACTTAAATAACTTATCATGTATTTTATATAGTAAGGTAATTTCTACAGTACTGTAAAATAATCTGTCAAAAAAAGACTTCACACTGTGGAAATTATTACACTCCATATATGATATGAGTACTTCGAACTGTGGAGATTAAATCGCTCGATTTCGTATCGGACTTGTTAAATAAACAAGGCAGTGTAAGAATTGTTAAAATTATTTACTATAATTTTTGTTTTAAGTTTTACTTAAAATTTGCTTAAAGTTATTTATACTGACCATTCTGTGAGATAAAAAATAATCTCAACAATTTATCAAAGCGTAATTTCCAATAAAACTAATCTATTGTAACAGGCGTTAGAAAATGATACAAACAATAATTTAATCGCAAATATTGGGAAGCCAAATTAATTTAAACGTACATATATTTGGTTGCGGTATTTACAAAGTGAACTTATTCATCTTATCTACTATGTCAAAATTTAAGAAAAAGCTTTGAACAATTTTTTTTTGTATTAAAGAAAAATTTAGCATGCATTCCACTAGACGGAATCAATTTCAAGAATATCAAAAATAAAAATGGAAGAATATGTTAAATGGTTATTTTATACAAAAACTGCTTGTTGGGAACATTCTCTTTAAATGTTGACATAGTGAAATAGGTTTACTTTGGGAATAACCTCTTCATTTCATAAATATGAAAATATCACATTTAAAATGATTAAGTAATTTTTTATTAAAAGTGTTTTGATGCTTTTATATTATATTATATCATAGGTTTTGAGCAATATATGTAAGAAAATTGTCCAATTTTTATTCTCCTTTTCACACTTCAAATTATGCTTAACGGACGCACTTAAAATATCTGGTACTCAACACCAAAGTGGATAGCAAAGATGACAAGTGCAAAAAAGCAGTTTGGGGCGCAGTAATGGCAACAAAAGTTGCGTCTTGTATCGGGCGTCGGCGTCCCAGGCGGGCAATACGCCCAGGCGACAGGTGAGAGCTACTTTCCCGCTCGGAAAAACGCCGATAAAAATGAAAATTCGCAAGACACCGACGAAATTAGCCGCGTGGCAAGTGCCCGACCGTCGTATTGCTGCATGAAGAATAAATATGCATTGCCTTTTTGACGCCCTGCTTCCACTTAAGATCGTCCTGCGAGACGGACTGAGGAGTGGCGTTGAAAGGGGGTCGGACATAGTAGCCATACTTAGGTGTACTTAAGGTTTATAGGTTCCGCGCGTAATGTTACTTAATATTTCAATGGAATACTTTTGAAATTACGCTTCCTTGTCGGCGAGGGGCATTTTTGAATATTCATGAATTCATTATTTTTAGCATTTCAAAATTTCAAGACGTCACCTGCCTTTTCACCAATTAATTGATATTCATAAATAATTTTGAAATGGTTAAACCATTTTACTAATTATAAAACTGCATACATTACAAAGTTTTGTAATGTCCATAACTAATAATAATTCCGCCGATTGTAGTGTATTAATTTCGGTTTCCTATTAACCTAGCAGAAAAATTGTTATGAATTTTTAAGTATTATGCCTTTAAAACGATATTAACCCTTGGAGTAGTATGGACTTACACGTACGTCCGTGCACCTTGTTGCCTTATTTTTGAAGACAATATTTTATTTTTCAATTAAATGTTACTATTTGCTTAAATATAAATACTAGATAGATCTATCAATAATATTTGGTAGTCATTACAATTATATCATATGTTTTTAGACCTAGAAAAAATACGTAAGTAGTGTGAAAAAAAAATGAGAAAAGAAAGTTCATTTCAGCACTGAAAAAATCTCTTATGCTTTCTATTATTATTATGTTATGCAAAGAAAGGCAAAATTATTCATATTGCTTCATGGTGCACAGAAACACAAAAAATGTCACATAAATCAGTCATATTGGTTCAAATTTGTTCTCGAGTGCTTCTTTGATTTCGAAACACGAGAGGCCATATGTGGTAATGTTATACACATTCTTACATATTTGGAATAAATTTTCAGTTTATTTTGTTCGTTGCATGGAAATAGAATAGCATTGCTAAAAAATCGGCATATTCAATTCGATCGATTTTATGATATTAGTTGAATTGATAGCGTTGATAGATTTTAGTGTTTAAAACGTGTGTGCATAAAAAATTAACTCACCAATGAAAAGATTAATAGTAATATCATTAAAAACAATATTTTTTTTGCCCCGTTTTCACGAAACAATACCTATTTCTAATATCTAATCAATTTTTTTCTCGAAAATTTTTTAAAACTCACATATTTTATTAAATGTATTTTGATTCACGACAAAATAAATACTAGCAGCATTGTTTCAAGAGCGTTATTAAAAATATATTATGCGATATTAGATTTGAGTTGTCTTATATCTGTTGACAATAGAATAAACTTTCTTAGTATTAATAGTTAGTCGATGAATGATGCTTATTAAACTTACCCTTGGCTTCTGATATCCACTAGTAGTGAAGGGTGAAAAAGTTTAGTACCAATACGCCTTTCAATCTGAAAAAAAAGAGACATAAATTAGAAAATGTATATGAAAAATGTCAGATGTCGAACACATAAACAACGTTTAACTATGCGAATAATTAAATCGAAAAATATGGTAACTTTTCTTTTATTTGAAGACATCTTCATGTTCATTACGACGTACGATACACCCTAAAAAAATTTGTAGATGACGATGATAATAATGATTAAGTACCCTGTTTCAAAAGTGAATTTAAATTGATGGTAAACAAAGACAATCGCTGAATTAAACTATATTACAATTTACTGGTGTAATTTTCTGAATGTTTTTAAATCAAAAAAGTTTTGAATCTATTGATCCAAATTATCATTTAACTATCCAAATTATTTTTTTATAATACAGAAGGTGTTTCTTTTACACACCACATTCTGACTAGTATTCAACAAAATAATCTCAAATGCAACTAAATTTTTGATTTATATTTTCTCTATTCACTGTAAGATACTAGTAATATTTAATTTGCAACCCGGTAGACACAGAAAAAAATATGTAATTAAACAATATTTTAGCTATTTGATTATTATGTTTGGATTCACATATGAAAATGAGTGAATATGCAGCTAGTCAAGGATGAAGCCGAAATATTTTATAACTATGACAATCAAACTCCCGAGTTGTATATATTAGATATCATTTGAATCGAAAATGCATATGAGACATAATGCAAAGCGGATAGTATGTGTAAATTTGCTATTACCAATTCCAAAGTTAATGGCATGATCATAAACTCTGCATAAAGCTGTAAAATGTGACTGTAAACCAAACGATGTTCTCCTCTTTCGTCTATGTACAGACATCTCGCTTATCATAGACAATATGCATGGTCATATATTGCATTTTATTTTTGCTTTAAAGGTTACAAATGTGATCGATTCTTGAATTATAATATGATGGTTTGAAATATAATGGTCAGATTTGAGAAGAATTGGTAATTGACATTTAATGGATATGAATTAAAAGTTCTTCTTTGATCATATCTGCGGTAAATGTGCTAAAACGTTAAGCGGCCTGCCAATCAATATTTTTTTTCAAAAAACCCATCAAGAACTTGCCATACTGTAAAAATTCATTTGCTTCAACAAAATTTATGAAAGTTATTATATATGAAACTTTAGATGCATATTTCAAAGGAAAGCCCAAAGAAACCGTATTCTACGCTTTGAGAACAGGTGTCTGCGGTGGATTCTGGGAATATGGTGGTATGAATTCGTTCGAAATGAGAAGAAAATGGACCACGCATCCATTTATCACTGACAAAGTGAAGTTGCGACGCCGGACCTGGCTCAGCCACATATTGCGGATGCGTCAAAAGAGTCGGAACTTGACTTGCCTATTCTTCAAGCCGACCGGTCGGCGGCGTCCCGGAAGGCCGCTAAATACTATCTATAAAATGTAATAATTCCAAAGGTGGAGTTACGGGATGCAGGTAATGACCTGGGAGGACGCAAGAATACTGGCTTGCGACAGGAATTCTTAGAGGTGGCACGTAGTACCCATATGCTCCACTTAGGGAGCAGATATGAGTGATATGAGATAGGTAGAGAAAAAGAAAATAATTATTCGTTATTATTGAAATTATTTTAGTTGTAAATAATGTTAATACAATATTAAGCATCTAAGTATTAGATGTTCTATTACAAGAGAAGTTTCGTAATCGTTGCAATCACAAAGGTGTGATAATAAAATTTCTCTTCACAATTTATGGCTGCATCTCAGATTTTACGGCTTGCAACGAAGAGTCATGTCTTCTAACAATTTTCATATGTAATAATATATTATACTTAGATGATGACGTATGTCGGTATTATATTATATTTATAACACTGAAGAATCAGATATATCAGAAAATGAGCCATATTTACTAAATGAAAATAGGATATTAATTTTAATGTCCTATTTTACTTTTAATTAATAATGCAGCGTTAAAATATATTTTTTTATCGCACATGAAACACAGTGAAGGATGATGAAGAAAGATGAAGCATATATGTTTATCATCTGTTTGTGGAGCTACGAGTGGATATACCACGTCTAAATTCGTCAAAATTGTAAGTAGCAAGAAGACATGTACGTGTAGTATGCTCCACTTTCAAAGCGGTCATGATTGAAACATATGTATAAATAGCATTACTTGTCATTATTCTTCGCCTTATTGTGTACATACATGATTCTGTTGCTCCTCTTATTGTACCAAAAATAAAAACACCGGTAGCGTTTGTTTGTAAATATCGCCGTTGGCTACATATCCGATAAAGCTAATCTAAATACGTAATAATAATATTATTTTCAGTCCGACGATCGCTGTCAGGCGGGCGCAACACAACAGCATGCAACAACTTTTGTTTTCATAACATGAAGACATCATCCCGCCCTCGCAAAGTTCTCCTCTCCCCGACCCTTCCCGCCTGCCCTCAGCCATCAAACGTTGCCGAATGAATTTTATGAATCGGCCATAAAATGCTCAGATTTACGAGTTGCACCCTCCTCCGCCTGCGTTGTTACCCTGATACTTTGGAATCAGGGTTAAAATAAAAAAAATATTTTTATTATGATTCATTTGGATTAAGCTCGCGATAAAATTGCACCAAAACCACGCGAATGTATACCTAATTAATTACTGACATAAACTAATTAATTTTAAAAGAATGACGTAAAGAAATAAATTAATAATGTGATTTTGTATTGAAACATTGACATGCTTAAATTTGGAATCTAAAAACCAAAATATAAAAAATCATCGTTTTTACAATGGCAACATAATTCATGAAAAATAAGTTCAGTTTAACGAAAAGTAAAACAAAAAGCTCTTCCTTGTTTTTCTTTACGTATAAATAATGTCTTGAATGAATAACATAGACTTTTATCAAATTTAATGTAGAGGCAAGACGTTAGAACTGCTTATTATGAAAACGTTAAATCGACAAAAAATCATTTTTTTCAGTTTGTCGTAGATATTTAACATCAATTAAATCAAAATAGTCCTTTCACAAAACAGTTGATAGACACTGGCTTAAATTGTACTTCAATCGTCCAATTATTCAATGAAAAATAATATGCTGAAACCGTTCAGCGGACATTAATTAATGTTAGTCGTATATAAACTGCAAGTAAGATAAAAACTTGCTTAGTCCGTTTACATTATAAAAATTAGGGCATTGGTGATACAGGCATATAAAAGTGAAAACAAGTAAATCATTTGAGATATAAAATTCCTAATAGTTTGGCGTGACGTTAGCACATTGATTTAAAATACTTTTACAGCAAAACTTTGAAGGTAACAAAAAAGCGTCTAAACTGCTTTATCGACTGTTTCTATAGATTTTCTTCGGTGAAGTTTACAAGCTATAAAAAGATTTGTGCGTTTATTAACAGGCAAGAAAACATGGACAAGTAGATTTGAAAATTTTGCTTGGAAAATTTGTTGAAGTAAGTAAAGCTTCGGCGGGAATATTATAATATGAGCTATTATCCAGAATGAAGTGAGGAGAATATCGTGATTAATGGCGGGAAATATTGTGAGGGAAGTGAAAGGAGCGACCGGCTGAAGCGACTTGGCGAATCTATAAATATTGTTTCGTTCGGGATTTGATAAAAATGTGGACGCCATGTGCTGCCCTCGCGACGGCGGTGCAGTATTTCCGTTTCGTACCCATAATTTGTATTTTTGTTGTGCGTATATAAAATTCAAGCTCTCAGATCTAAATAAATTGCCATACAAACTGTTGTTAACTGAGGTGTATCTTTTTCTGTGAATATTAATAAAATGTAAACGTAATAGTATTAACAAACATAATAATTCACGTTTTAATGTAAATAATACATGTATTTGCGTAATATAATTTATATAAATATGAATTGAAAACAATTTATCGATCGATGTGCTATTTTCTAATGCAAATAATAGCTTTTTAAATGTGTTATAGTGTTCTATTCAATCATTTGGAAATACAATAGACTACCGTTACAGATTTGACTAAAATATCCAATATTGAGTAAAACAAAAGCGTGATTCGGCACTAATACTAATTTAAACAGAATTAAGAGTTGATTTTAGTATAATTATGTTAAAATTAATCTGATATTATCACCGTCGTTTAACCGTTTGTTAATTTTATTGCTTCTAATAATAATACCTTTCAGACGTTTTTATTAGTGGATAAGAAAGATATTCCTGGGCTTATTATGTCTTTGGTCATCTTCTGTCATGGATGGCAAGCCCCAGTTTTTTCGCCTTATCATAAAATACCGTTCACTTTCCAACAGAAAAATATGTAAATAATGTGATATAATTTATTTAAAATATCAAAAGAATGAATACCTTCATGATATATCTCGTAAAGCATCTACTCAGTGGGTTAAGACAATATCTACCATCCAATAGGTAGTAAGTCTACTATAATCAGGTGGTCAGTTCGTTTTTTACAAGATTATAATATAAAAATTACATCTTAAGTTTGGAGAGAAAGTGAAGATCCGTTTAAGTTAAAACAGCAGTTCATCAAACGTTTCAGAGTATATAGTTTCGTTGATGAATATAAAAGTTTTCTGAAATAAATTTATAAAGACTCGATTTTATTTTATTAATATTGACTTTATTTCTAATTTTAACATAGCTATCGTATTTTTTCAGTAAATCGAATACAAATCGCAAGAGGCCATTGGCCATAAGTCATGAAACGCCTGTGGCGCTACGAGTACTTGGACACCAATGAACCGGACCGGCTTACCCCGTTATAACGGATGTCTTGCAATTTATTTTATTCACGTGAGATGTCATGTTGTGTTGGATAACTTTTGTGATATGTTAGACTAAAGAATATGCCTAGCCCTTGACGAATTGATAGTATAAGTTTGTGAAAATCACGTAATAAAACTATTTATTGTTTGGGTTACAAAAAACGCACTATAAATAGTGTATTTTTGAGCGCCCACACTATTGAGTGTCAATCAAGCTATAAAGAATCTGCTTCTGGGACACTTCTGATACTATGAAGAGATATGGCAGGTGGTGAAGAAGAAAGCAAATATAGTTTTAAGTGCTGGGTACCTAAGTATAATTTAAGAATATTAATATAGTATTAATAATCTAATTATCTCTATTGAAATATTGAGGCGGGTGGTGGGTGGCTCAATAATCTTTTAATAAAATTTTATTGGATATTGTATCGAAATTACGATACATTTGTCTAAAATATGTAAATAATTTTATTTTATAGCAAAGATGAATTTAATTATGTAGTTTCAAAAATAGAAGTTACAATTCATAAAGACTGACATGGTGATCCAAAATTAATACAGTACAATAACTATAAATAATTTTCCTCTTTGTTTTGAAAGTGAATTCATAGCTTAACACTTTGTATTATATGTGCGACAATTTTGCATCAAAAAAATACCCCGAAGGTGAAAATGCTAGATTATACCAATGTAATAAGTAACTCGTTATGCGAGTTATTCTGTCAGTATGATATAAAATATTATAAACCGAAAGTAATAAACTTTTGTGTTCCCCATAAGACATTCATTATTTTGTCACTATCATTGAAATAATGACGATGTATCAATTTAATTTAAATTAAATACATGGAAAAAATACAAATATGGAGTGAAAAAATTTATCCAAGACTATCTGGAAAATCTTAAATTAAAATTGGTATTTAAGAAATAATTAAATACACCAAAATCGTACAAAAATATATAGATATTAACTCACTTGAAAGTCAGTTATTGAAATGACGATTTCGAATTAAGGAGCTGAAGAAAGAATATTCAAGGAATATAAAATTGTATGACACCATGTATAGTATGAATTATCTCCAATAGCCTGCCTGACTGAAATTTTTTGCATAATGTCATGATACTTAATAGCTAGAGAAAAGCATGTCTAGTCACTGATAGTTACATAACGTATTAGTGTTAAATATACATAAAACGATTACATTGTTGAAAAACTGTCTATAATAGTGTTTTGTTCACTAATAAGAAGCAAAGATACATGATATTTCATTAAATTGTAATTTTATAGCGAGGCGGATATGAGTTGCAAGGCGGCAATAAGACTAATAAGCACTGTCGTCTTGCACGCGCGGACGTCTCGCGGTTCGCGTTTTGCCAGTATTCGACTCAAATCTGCAGCCGATGTCACGTAATTTGACATTTAGTTCCACAGCTACTGCGATTTCACATCCAAACGGGTGCCGAGACGCAGTGGCAATTCCAGCTCGTTAGTTGGCTGAAAATGGCTGAAAACGATAAGGCTCACGCGGCGTCGTCGTTTCCAACAACTCGCGGAAACGGATATTGTCGCGCGGCTGGTCGGCGACTAAATACTCTGAAGATATAATAGTTTAATCATCACAGTAAATTAAATATTGTGATAAGATTAAAATTTATTTTTAGGTAATGTATAACATTTACCTTTCCCAAAGTAATCTTAAACGAAAACGCAAACTCGTGTGTATTTTAGAGTATCATGTAATTTTTTATCTTAAAAAATACTTCAAGCAATGAAACAATAATAAATTGTGCATTAATTAAATCAGATATATAAACAAAATTTAAATAAGAGTACGTGCTATGTGTGGCTGATTCACAAAGTTGACTTCATTTGTAATGATGAACCAATTATAAGCATCGCTTTAAATTGTAATTAAACATTTGAATCATATATTCCTATTCAAAGATTTAGTATCATAAACTATACAAGTCCTATTTTTTGACTTACTGATTTTGTGGAGTTGGTTGAAATTAATTCAAAAAAATGGTCTAATCGAAATAATAAGACCTACGATAAAAACTTCTTGACTATTCGTTAAAATTATTATTATAAATGTATTAATCGTTTTTATGCAGTAATATCATAGATAAACTTCGTGCTTATAGAAATCTATAGGCCCGATTTCTGTCAACTGATACGAGAGAAGCCCTTTACTAATTAATCTATTCAGTGGATAAGTATTATATTTTTTTCATCTTGAGTTTGTTTTTCACACAAAGTATATACATGTATGTATTCATACATTATTAGTTAGTGTACTATTTTTATTATGTTTTAATGCGAAACCTTATCGTTATTTTATTTTTGCTTAATTTATAGATTGTATGTTTATATACGTGTCTGAAATATACTAGGAATATAATTTAATTTCTAGACGATACGAACGATAAATGAGGTGACAAATCGTGCTCCGTACGAAAATGCTACCGTTTTGATCACTCCTAGACTAACCCACTCGTACCAACCGCAAGTTTGTGCCTATATACCGCGTACACGGTGAGAAATTATGCAAAACAAGCGTGGGGCTCGCGCCACTAAATGGCTTTTGAATTTGATAGCTCAAGATGTCTCCACAGGGGCGCGCTATCGGAAGAACGTGTGCCGCCGATCCAAGAAATATGTAAGGCGCCGTGTAAGGTACGCTTTTGGGAAAAGGGTTGTAAACGATGACAGGGGTAGGTAAATGAGAAATAATCACCAGGCCTGAATACAAAACGGGCCAATATATATTGGAATTTATATCATAAAATAATTTACATAGGATAATTCAAAGTTTTTTACTTCACACAACAAATAAATTTCTCAATGTCATAATAAATTAAAATGCCTTATAATTAATAATATGACTCTAATTTTATTTATCAAATTCTACAAATTTACTACTATTAACCACTATTATAGCCGATATAAATAGATTATTCGTTTTTACCAGCCAATTAATAGCAAACACTATTTCAAAAGATACTTTGTGAGACTTTTTTTTATTTTTAACAGTTTAATATGAAAAATATTTTCATAAATATATAAAGGATACTTGTAATGAATTTATGTTACTGCCATCGGCCCCTTCATTACATCTGGTCTGAATTAGGCGTATCTCGGAGTTCAGATATGAGAAGCAATCTACTTTATTCGACGGCAATGTTTCAGTACTAAATACAAATTATCCAAGACTAAAGTTGCCACGTATTCTGTGTTGTATGCTACAAGTGTTTGGAATTTTATAAATCTACGTGTATATCTAATCCCATTTGTGTGAAGAGATCATCACATTGTCCATATAACGTTGCAAACCTCTTAATATTAATTTTCTTGGATTTATGTTAAAATTAAAATTAAAAAAAGTGGTGAAACGATCGAAGACATTAAAATCAAGTATACGGTTTGAATGGTAGTTGCAGGCGATTTGCACTGACTATATTTCTTCAACTAAGAGCTGCTAGATTGGTTGGTCGAATATTCTTTAGTAAAATTTTTGGAAAACTTTCATCTGTTATCTATGTTTGATTCTTGTCAAAAACAAATTCTAGTCAGATTTTGACTCGGATGAAATGTTTCGTTCTTAAAAAGTATTTCCAAACAACTATTCTGTCATTTGATGTAATTCCCTGGTACAATATGAAAAAAAGAGGTCTTCAGTATTTGAATGCTACTACAATAATTTATTCTTTCCAATTCAATCAAAAATGAATTGCCGCCGAAAGTAATTGAATTAATTTTATAATGTTTAGTATTTCTGCGATGTCGTCTCAAAAGGCTTGTCTCGCCGATACTCGAGTCGAGTGCAGAGAGAGATTCGCACATGTGAGTGGTAGGCGAAGGTACCATTCCAAGTGTTTGCTCTATACATACATGTTCACACAATTACCTCCTTATGTGATTAAATGCTCTTGTCGGCACTACATTGTTTATTGCCACATTCACATCAACAAATCAGTACGCCACTTCTTGCAAGGCAGCGATTGGAATGTATTGTTTCGCATAAAGGGACGGTTTAGAAGTGGTTACTTTCAAGTGAGATGTTATTTTGCCTACCACTATTCAATGTAAGCAATGACAACTTAAATGTATATTAGTATACTAGATATGATATAACAAAAATAAATTTGTTCACATAAATTATAACATTAACGTATACGTTTGATGTTCAAAATGATTATAAACTTATAATAAATATAAATACGATAAAAATGATATTCATGTTGATTGATCCAGAAAATTTTCAGTAATATTATCATAAATTGGATTTAACCCATTTTGTTACTAAGCCAGAAGTTTTGAAACCTTACATGCTGTTTTGAATGCAGTTAAAAAAATCTGAGAAAGTGATTAAAAACTAGCTCATTCACAATGAACATTGTATTAAGCGTTTACATATAAATGAATGCTGCTTATTCTAATACAGGTTAGCCAACCTAAATTGCTCCTCAGGCCACATTGATGTTCTAACATTCTCTAAGGGCCCAATTATTTTTTCGATATCTAAAGTTCTTACTTACTCCCATTTTTTCAGTGTCTCGTCTTACAATTTGATATTTTGATATATTTTCCGAAAATCTGTTGTCAAGTCACATTTTCTAGTAGTTCATATATTTTAAATTGAAATTTTCTAATGAAAACATAGAAAAATATTCACAATTGTCCATTACTCTGTGACAGTATTTAGTTCCTAATAAAACAATACCTCGTATACCATACGACACAAATTTTACAGGAGATGTGAAAAACTCTCTTCAACCATTAGCATTACATCAAACTCCATATATTTGTAAGTTACTTTTAAACTAACTAATATTTTGTTAGAAAAACATAGAATTTGATTTGATGTATTTAATTATAGAATATAGAGAATTATTTTCATCTCTTGTATTTTTTGAACTGTGGTGTACGCGGTATTGCTTTGTCGTGAGCGATATGTAAATTAATAATGTAAATAACTTTTGATGAAAACCTTGATGGATCGTTTTGTAATAGGTGTTTGTCGTTCAGCTCTATTTGGAATGGATTTGATAATCAGTTCATGACAGCGTTATTATTAGAGATGGAGTTAGAGTAATTATATTTATATAATAAATATATCAAATGTATTGTGATTATTATTGTTACGATAAGCAAAGAGCAAAAACTTGGTAATTAAAATAAGTAATTAATTATAGAATAAAAATATTCGTCTGATATTGCCTTTAACTATGAATCTCAGAAACAACACGAGCCTTGGGGTAGAGTTCCCATAAACGGCCACTGGCTTTGAATATTATCATAGCTGGAATATTAACTCAAATAAAATAACAATCATCTCAATTTTGAACGGCGGGGGTTGGGGGCTGTTTTAAAACGGCGCTTTAGAGCAGCGGCGGGGCGGCAGTACGCCAACATCAATCATCCTAAAGGGCTTCACTTATCCGTCAAACTGGATGGAGAGATTTCATTTCTTTTCCCTCATTTTCCAGCAGGCATCTGCCTATCTACCGTCATAACCTCACCGATGCAGTGGTGGATTTAAAGATATTGACAGAGTCAGAAAAGTCGATGAGAATATTTGTCATTGAATGTTTCCATTATATAACAGTATTATAAACTATTATTATGAAAAAGTATATTATTTAAATTTTACCATTAAAGTCCAAAAGTGCAGGATTTGATACCTGTAAGATTGAGCAATTGTCCAACAAACAATTCTCATGAAAGAAAATTTGTCAAGACTCTTATTATAAATGCCAGTTTTGTAACAAATAAAGAAAAGTCAAATAAATATACGTATAATATAATATATGACACAATTTATATCACCTCACATGGGTGGATGCAAGCTCTGAAACGTCCATCAGTAGCTATTAAGAGTACTAAAAATGTACAGCATGTATAATTATAAGCTATAGGGTTGAGGTTAGCGTGCACGCCAGCGATCCGGGGAATGCGAGTTCGATTTCCACATCTATCGGATTTTTAATAATAAAAAAAATGTAGATCCAGATGCCCATTGGGTTGAGCAATTGTCTGACAAAAAATTCTCATAAAAAATGTCAAGACGTCTTCACATTGCGGAGATCCCTATATTCCACACATACTAGATCCGCTTTGGAAGTGAGCATGGTATAAAAAAGTTATTTAATACACACTACGCAATATTTTTATCATGTGAAATAAAGAACTTGTCATATTGAATTTATTGTATACAAATAAATTCAATATAATTTTTTAAATATTTATAAATATGAGTTTATTAGAATATTCTCTTAAGATAAAACAAAACATGTTTTTAAATCATGAAATCAGTCTGATTTTATACTTCATTTTACATCCAATGATGCTGATATTTTAACAGGTATTGCAAATTATTTTGGAAATGTTTGAAAGAAGGAGCTCACTAGATATTATTATGTTTCCAATTTTTTTTCCAATAGACTGAAAACCATCTGTTGATTTTCATTTTATGTGATACGGAGATTCATATTCTTCATTTTTGAAGTCTTGTTATTTTTAAACTGTTGAGATTTATATGCTCTACATACGGAATGGTAAAAATCTATGGTAAATATATTATTATATAAACGAGTACATAACTAAAATTCAACTAAAACTTTGTCGTGTTGATTATAATAATATAATATATACCATGATCGCTCCCAACGTAGAGCATATGGATCTACAGAGTACGAAGATATCCACTCCAAAACAGGAGTATATGGATTTCCGCAATCTGAAGACGTCTTGACAGATTTTTTCACGAGACTTGTTTATCAGACACTTACTCAACCCAATGGGCACCCAGTCCTGAATTTTTAGATTTTTGTAATCAGACAGATGGAGAATCGAACCCGTATTCCCCGAATTGTTAGACGCGCACGCTACCAACTACGCTACCGGAGATTAGCTTATATAATTTATGATACGTATAATATCAGATTGATCTATATATTTAAAGAAATTTTCAAATAAAGAATAAAAAGTATTAATAATTAATATTTTCGACTGATGGTGCTTGATGGAAATTGATTTTTGTTTTATAATTGATGTTTTATAATTGATTGAATATTTTATTTTTATAATTAATTAGGTTAAACCCAAT
>JAGVSQ010003101.1:0-22566 GCA_022683975.1 Rhyacophila evoluta | reverse complement strand
TTCGGAGTGGATATCTTCACAATGTGTAGATCCGTATGCTCCACGTTGGGAGCGACATGGTATAAAAAAAAAAGCTAATGAAAGAGACAGATGTATGTTGATTTCTTAAACTTTTTTTTTGTGAAATAAATAATTACAATAAAGCTATTATTTTGAACTTTGAGTTGTAGTACTTCCTCTCGCTCAACCGGTGTCAAGTTAGTCGATACGTACAAGAGGTTATTCACATGTACTAAAAGTCGTGATACGTATAACTTGTATTTCCTCTTTGTACCAAAACTGATAAAAAATAAAGTTAAATACAGACAGTACTTGAGAACAGGTTCGCCAAAAATTTTAAGGGACCTTTCTTTATATGCAAGAATTTTTCAGCGTTTATTTTGGTAATGGAAAGACCTTTTGTCAAACAGTAAGTAAAATTTATTTTTAATTTAGCTCTTATAACGAAATATTAGTACATTTTTACTGGTTTACATTTTTAAATAGGTGAATGCAATATATTAACGTGAAAAGTGTTATACAATACTAAACATTACACTGCTGATTTAATCGTCTGCGTGTCATGGAATAATTTGGAATATATAAAATTCAACCGTATGTAAGATTATAAAAAATCAAATAATGACTCTTCAAATTGTTTTAGAGATTGATTCATAGAGGAGTATGCAATAGCTAAAAATATTTAACAAAAATCTAGAAATAATAGTCTTAGTTATCTTTCTTGATAATAAGTTTTACTTCATATTATAAAATATCATGTTATGTAACCCTGATGGCCGAGTAGTAAATGTGCACTATTGCGTGCCGGAGGTTGTGGTTTTGAATCTCACAACAATGTGTCGAGAGATGTGGGACTGTTCTAAAAAATAATTGGTTTATAATCAGATAAATGAAAAAAAATATCTTAATGCTAGTTTTCACATTGAAGAGATCCATCTGTAATAATTCTCTTAAAAACTCATCATACTATAGATTCATATTTTTCGCATTTGTCACAGTGAATTTTGCAAGGAAATACAATGTTAAAATCATGATTTGCGTTTTAATTTGGGTTATAACATAAGCATGGGTTATAACACTGATTTCTCATTTTATAGACTGATATTTCTCCATGTATTTCATACTTTATAGTTTTTTGTTTAGTAGTAAAAAATAAATATACATCACAAAATAATACATATCTATATATATGCGAAATAAAATAACATCAAGACAATTAAAAATATGTTTAATAAATAAAACAATTAAATGATAATGCTGGTCATCCTTAAATATAATACTGTGGGGGTACAAATATTTTTCGATATATTACATCACATTTTCACTTATATTTATCTGAAATTAAGATGTTTTGCAAAAGTTTTAAGAAAACAGACAAAGATGCATCCTTATCAAAGGTATTCGATATAACGAATCGTGAACAATAAATTCTCAGATGAATAATATGCACGGACGAGATGACGATATAAAAAGTGAGGAGAGTATGTTGAGGTTGCGACCTGTTCACTTTCGATCGCGGCCGGATGACTTTAAAATGATACTCGAACAGACTTCTTAAAGAATTTTCTTATCTTTTATTTTGGACTTAACATTTTTGCGAACTCCCCGCGTCGTATCTTTTCTGTCGGAATGATCTCCCGTCACAATAAACAATTTCGATAATGGAAAAGTTTTTAAAGTTATAAATGAAGGCACTTGGATCCGAGCTGAATAATCTTCCCTTGGCATATTTATGTTTTATATTTATTAGGAAGACAAGATATAATATACAGATATGCGTGTCTGTAAAATTATGTTTTAAAATTAAACTTAAATTTTAATATAAAATTAATTGTTTGATTGTAAAAAAAAATATCGTAATTTGAAAAAACTATGAAATTAGTTTAATATATTATAAATTATGAATGTTGGTGTGTGTGCTTTGGACCCAGAGGTTGCGACTTCAATTCCCACAGCGATCCCACAGGAGTTTAAAAACCCACACATTCAAAACTGGATGCTCGATGAGTTGAGAAATTCGCTGATAACCAACTCTCGTAAAAAAAGATTTATCTTCGTGGATGCCACGTAGAAAAAAATCTGTGAAAACGTTAGATTCGTATTCTCCACTTTTAGAATAAACATGTTTTGAAAAAAAAAGCCAAAATAAAACGTTTTAAATTAATATTTACCAATCTCTTTCATAAGAAAATAATCTGTGATTGTGGAGTCGCGATTATTTAATTATTAATAATATTGATGCGTAATTTTATTACCATGTTCACTCAGAAAGTGGAGTATATAAATCTCCGCAATCTAAAAGCATGTTTCAACAGATTTTTTTCGTGAGGTCGTTAGCATCCAATCCTGCATTTTTAGATTTTATTAAAATCTGGCGGATGTGGGATACAAGCTCGTACTCTTCGGATAAAAGATGAGCACGCTAACCTTTACGCTACCATTTAGACAATATGATATAATATAACATTTGAATGTATAATTTTGAACACGTCAACTATTAAAGTTCAAAGTTTTTATGTCCATTAATGTATATAATGAGATATAACCATTTTCAAAGTACTATTTTATAATAATATTATAATAATTTCGTTTTTTGATTTTTCATTTCACATCTCAATTGCATTACGTACTATGACTTATGAATTACAGTATGAACTAATTTATTGAAAAACACACACACACACACACGATAGGATAATATTAGAATTTTGTTTCAATCAATTTGCCATTAGAGATTATTTGACAGTAACAACTTGCCTTTTGACAAACGCACTGAGGCATGAAAGCCTTTACTCCGAGTGTCATATTCGATGATTAAATGGACTTATCTTCCAGGCGCATTAAAAATATTCATATCGTACATATTTTTAAAGCGGGTTGCATACCATAGTGACCATATCAAATGCGTTGATATATATTAAAAATATCTTCTGCATGATTTAAAAAAAAGCCTTCACAATGCTAGTATAGTATAAATAACTTAAACTGGATTCATTCGGGAAACATTCGAGTTCATAAAATAATTATTGATTAAATAATCGACGATAATTTCATTGTTTTTGATCCATTGCTTTGGTAATTTAGTTGGTTTTTGCAGGATCTTTAATATCAGAAATCGCGAATCATGTATATTTTTTAATACATGAAAAAAAAAAGCTGGTTGATAGAAAATTATTTAGAAATAGCTGTTGATGATTTAAAAATCCATACACTTGTCATTTGAAGTGGATATGGGGTAAATATTAATAATATATTGAATTATATTTTTTCATTTAAAATTACAATGAAAAGATAACTGTTGGTCATCATTTTCTTTGTAAGAGTAGAAATGTGTGTTTATAAATTTTATATCAAAACGGTTTATTTACGTAGAAAAATATTAAAAAATCAATATGGTCGAATTTAACTTTCTCACAAGATCAGGGCGGCAGCTTTTAGCAACAATTTTCTCCACTTTTCCCTTTCCTATGTAGCTAATTTTTAAATTGATACTCGATTAGACGATAGTCGTCCATAGCTGCATCTAGCCGATTAATTTTTAGCTATGCCCTTTTCCTAAACCTTATTTGACGCTAGATGTTATTTTATGCACTTGGGTTTGATTCATACAAAAAATCTCTTTCCAATGTCATGAATTTGAAAAAATTAGAAAAAGAAACCTGTAAAATATTGAGCACTGCTCCACGCTGTGCTGCTGTTTAATAATACATCGGTGAGTTAAAGTTGTAACACGTGATTTCCTAATTCCATAATTTATAACCGAGTATATTGTTTGTTAAACATTTTTTGTTGTCTGCACACAAAAGCGTCAACAGTTTCGACACAAACCAAACACCACAAGAGTTCCATCAAAAAACATTTTGTAGAACAAGAAAATCAATCTTTGGCGCGGACGCAGGAACGATGATAGATTGACAGTGTATTAGAAAAGTGAAAAGCCGATGGCTTAGTGGTGTGCGCGCATATGTGTGCACGTTTGTGTGCAAGACGAACTGCGGGAGATCGCGCGAGAGATGCAGTGGATCATATCATTAAATTGACACACACGCACGGATTTCATAAAGGTTTTCTTAAAAGTTTAAATTTTAGTTAATATTGTCTGCTAAGAAGTTAGATTAGGTTTTAGTTAAGGTCAATTCCAATTATGTTGATATAAGTGTTACACTAGCTTAAATTACATGAAATAGTGCATTTAACGCCATCTTAAATTTTATATTAAACAATAAAAAACAATCCATCTGTTAAGCAGTTCTCTTTTTCCTCTGAATACTTTAAATGAACTAATAATCGATTAACTTAACTTACGACTCCGTTGAACAGTCTACATAATAATTTGAAAAATTTAATTTAGCTAAAAATATTCCATTACTAATTTAAATATTTCTTGGTAACGTAGAAGTTAGCGTGCGCGTTTCGCATTCGAGGAACGCAAGATTGATTCCCACATCTACCAGGTTTTAAAAAAATCGAATATGCAGAACCGGATGTCTAATAAGTTGAAAAATTGTGTGATAAACAAATTTCGTGTAAAACAAACTATTAAAATATCTCTTCACGTTGCGGAGATCCATATACGCTATTTTCAAAGTGGATATCTTCATACTGTATTGATTTGTATACTGTCACTTTGGAGCAAACATGATAAAAAATAATCTTTGTATCGTTCAGTAATAATATAGTGAATTAGTATTGTAATAGTTGACAATAAAATCTCCTAAATAATTATTTGTAAAAGTAGATTTCTCATGTTTATATACTTACTTTATCATATAAGAAAACATGGCAAGAAAGAGTGACTTTCGTAATTCAAAAAAAAACTGATCATGACAAAGACGTTGACTTTTACGGTTTATTTTTTCTTTTTCTTACTAATGTCATTTATCTTATAGCTATTTATTAGTTGTTAAGTGAATTTATAAGGTTCCCGGCTGAATATTGTGTTGTATGTCTATCTATTCAATGCATTTCATGGTATACCGCCAAACACTAGAACGAACAATCAATCGGCAGTGGCAAGTGATGGGAGCGATGTGATTTGAACTTGAAATCGAAAGTCGGACGCAGGTCGTGTGATCATATCTTCATCACAGCTTAGAAAACACTCTGATAATATTGACGTGGTATACAGGTGTTATTTATGGTCGAATAAGCTAATGTATTATTTGGGAAACGTGTACTTGTAAAAGAATATGATTTTGATTGAAATTTATTACATGAGATAATTTCATTATTTAGGACAAAGGTACCTTCACGAATATTGCATAATTGTGTAAAAATACACCAAAGTATAAACTATTTTTTAATTATCAATAAAATTCTAAAATCATACAATTAAGTTCGGCTGGTTTTACTCAAGTATATTTAAAGTTAAATAACGGTTTAATAATACCACATAGATTGTATATATTTTATTGAATAACATTAACTGATGCTAATGTTTTGCCTGAACCGTCAAAATTCTATATAAAATATCATACAAACAAAAATTCATATTAGTTAAGATTTATCGACTAATTAGTAAAAACGGACTCTTCGTTAAATGTTACAAGTTGTAAATTAAATGATTTCATTATACGTAAATTTTATTTACGTGTATTTGTTAATATATGTTACTTCTCTAAAATGACAAGTTGTAAAAAAATATATTATTAAAGTTGTAATTAATTATTATTTGTATTTTGTAGGGACACTGTTTATTTATACATAATATTTACAATTTCGATACCTGGTCTTAAATAAAAATAGAATTAAGCTTTACTGTAAAGTATCGTTACTTAACGCAAAATTCGCTTAGATTCATATTTATGCCATTAAATTAAGTAATCGAAAGGAAAAACTTTTAAAGTTAATATTTTATGATATTAAACACAGCTGATCAGTGAAATTTTGTTATTGGTAAAAAACCTATTTTAAAGTAAGTTATACTTATAGCTGAGTATTTTACTTTGGAAATACATAAAAATAAATTCCGCTATAGTAAGCACGGTTATCATAGTAACGTTAAAAACTAACGGATGTGTTGATATAAGACGGATGTGATAAGCGATAACGGATTATATTGCCGTCTTTTTCTTAGATATTATACTGTGTGGCTCAAAAAAATATTAATCCTAATGGATAATATTAAGTTGTTTATTTCCATAATTAATTTTATATAATATAATATTTGAGTTGTAGTGTTATATTTAATAATATGAAAATCATATTCTTTGGTATTTTTGTACTGTGTATTGTTGAACAAATTATTTTGCGTAATATCATTTATAAAAACAAGACATATAAAATTTATCTGCTAATGCTAATACTAAGATATTTAAATATTAATATATAAAAAAATATTGGTATAAAATGCTGTATAAATTAAAAATTACGATACGCTACATGAACTTTGTTATCGTCACCTCTTGAAACGTATGAAGTATAAATTCTTGACCGATTTTCTTTTATTTGGATTGCATATCAGTCAATCGCTCAATTCTCTGAATATGCAGTCGGGGATTTTAATTAAAAAGCGGTTTACGCAGCTATGAAATTTGAATCTTTGGTTAATATGCCCACTTAATTTAAACACATTTTTTATAAAATGTAAATTACATATGAAAAGCATTGTTATAAACATGCTACTGATACAATTTATTGATATAAAGTAATAATAGTTTAAAACAAAACTTAAAATATCATGTAGAATAAATAATTTAAGCGATTTATAAAGACATTCTATAAAACTATTTCATAAAACAAAGATATTAATATTTTTTTAAATAATAGAGCAAAATTTTTTTCTGACCACCCGATAAAACATGTTTTAACATAAAAGCGAAAGGAAAACGGAAGGCCTACTAGACATGGTTATTTTTTTCTCGCTCTCAAGAACGGCAAATTGAATAGAGTTTTTAGAACAATATCCGCTTTTTTTATTGTATCCAATTAGCGAGATTTTTAAAAAATTTGATTGAGTTTTTCTACGGTTGTAGAAAAATAATTCACATTTGTCAACATTCTGTGAATATTAAACAAGAGTCCACGTAAGAATTTTGTCACTTTAAATTTCCATTTTTATGCAGAATCGAGTAAATAAATGATCCGTTCTTAAAATTTAAGTGTTTCGTTTAATTATCGCATATTAAATTTTTAATTTATGATTCACGGACTATTAGAAAGTGAGATTATAACTAGTTTACCACTGATCAGTTATAATTATAAGTACATTTTAAATATACGCGATAACAGTCGATGTTTAATGCATTCAATGAAAAATATGCAGATGATATTTACAAAAAAAAAAATATTTCTTCTTATATATCTCTATATAGAGAACATAAATCAATGCATACTTTGAAGTCGACAAACAAATGGGAACAAATGAATTCTCCTATTTATAGACAAAATGATTCATTTACGAGTGAAAGAACAAAATTAAAACTCTTGCATACTATTTTACCATCGTTAAATGTATGGTACTGAATACTGCCTCAAAACCAGGAGTATTGTCACGGATACAATTTTAGATTGCAATTAGACATGTGATTTTTTTGTAATACTGACGTCATATAAATAATACATTAAGTTAATAATATATGATTTTATTTTAGTGTTATTCTGATTATTTATATTTAGATTTGTTACACTAAAGTATATCGTAAAGTGTATTTCATACGTAATTAAAACAAGCTACATAACTCGCCGTTACATCGTAGACGTAGGTAACTATATTTGTAAGCTGAACGAAAACAAAATAATTTTGCAATTATACTTAACACAACTATGGCAATAAATTTGAACGTAATGTAAAAGTTATTATTTTAGAAATCGATGAATGATTTTTTAAATTTGCTACTCTTAATCCGTTTCTGCAATCGATATGGTGATTTGTAATGCATACCTTAAAAGTTGCATTTTAAATAAATGATCGAATAAAGTTTCAAAAGAAAGACGATATTTGTGAAACTACCAAAATTAACTCAGCGGAAACACGTCAAATGTTAAGAAACTAAAATTCCTCTGGAACCGATAATGCAACTTTAAAAGTAAATTATGTTCCAGTGAGCGATTCATTTAAAGCGATTTATTTTTTACAAGAAAGTTTATCAAGGTTGTAGATAAAATTAATCAATTAAAAATGTTTCATAAATATTTTTATTACTTTTATGTGTAAAAAATAATGAGAGGATTAAGAAAACACGTTTTTACAATGAATTTATTAAGATATTATAGACTGAATATAATTTATGATGATTGGTAATTGACACTGTCATTTGCATATCATAATAATTATGATTATTATGCGTTGCCATTTATTTTCTTTAAGTGTGAATTTAAATGGTAGAAAATAGGAAGTTACACATTTGAAGGATTGGTTTAGATAAATTGTCAACTGGCCTCTTAGGAATTTAATGTAACCATAGAGCAACACGTTATAATGCTCTATATAGGTGCATATTTTAAAAGACAGGAGTGTGTGACGGGCCAAAGCATATGACTGAGTAATTAAAAGGTAACTATGGAGGTTTTTTTTTATTCACAATGAGAATGATATTAATAAATGTGAGTTATAACATTAATTTATTATTCAATTAAGTAAATTGTGAAATATAGATTTCACTTCTAACTTGTTTCCATGTTGGAAATATGGAAGAAACTGTCCAATATACAATCACAATAAGTATGATTAAGTTATATTTGATTAAAAAAATTATAATTATATGAATATTACTGAAAGCATTTTTTGTCATTTTAAATAACAACTTTTTTTTTAATAAGATATTTCACATGTTAGTACTTTGACAACATTTTTCTCAAGTGTGATGCTTGCGTAATTGATATATTTTTTACCCTTGCAATATAAAAAAATAACACAATCAAATATTCACACACACAGGGCTAATTAATCGCACACTCATATTATAATGAAAGCAAAGGGGCGGAGCGAATTAACCTACTTTTTACTACGTCACGGACTATCTTGGCTCTCAGCGTCTCGCACTGCGCACAACGTTCAGCGCATGCCTTCCGTCACGCCACCAACAGTTCGACGTCATATTGTGACCACTCTTTCTCAAATATTTAAAAAAATATAAAAAAATCATCTGAATCAATATTTTGTTTGAGGCTAATATAAGGAAATCCTTTGATATTTCTAACAAAAGTAAGCGTTGGCAGCGTGCGCTGCAAAAGCTGCGTATCTTATATGATACGACAGAGAATATTCAATTTAATAATAGTTACCATATTAAATGAGTTGTAATAATTACAACCAACTATGATATAGATGGCCATAAGTTGCCAACACGTATCATACATTGGTTAAATTCTTCAATACGAGTAAAAACTTTATATTAAAAAGTATTCGGACTTAAAAGAAAATGAAATATACTCTGTAGTGAGATGATGTTTAATTTCCGTTCGATAAAGGTGTATTTCATTTTCATTAAGCTTCTTTCCTTCCTTCCGATACTTATTTTTTATATTTTTTTTCGCTGTGATGAACAATTTAATAAATGTATGATACATATCTCTACATATATATGATACGTGTTGTCAACTTATGGCTTTCGATATAATTTTTTTGTTATATTAGACCTAGGTTTTGACGGCTGAATGGACTGAAAAAGACGGCATTACTAAGAAGTTAATGGTTTGCCACGGGTTTTATCGATATATTGATAGTAACATAATAAATATTTCTAAATATTTGTTTAATGGTAAATACATGTCTTAAAATATTCATTTAATCAAATTCAATTGTATACAATATAATTATAATAATATATACAAACAAGTAAACACGTAGAAAACAGGAGATGCTGAATATGTTTTCGATAAAAAGTTAAAAAGATTTAAAAAGTCACGAGTCACAGCATGTAGATACACAAAAAGAAACCATGCTTTTTTTTTTAATATTCTAAAGAATGTAAATCTTAATCACTGTCACGAGTTTTCGTACCATTAATTGACATCATATTATAATTATACTGGAGATAACAACTCTTATTAGATTGTGAACTCTTAAACAAATAAATATCATGGTATTTTAAGTTCAATATAATATAAAACATCATAAATATACTCGTAATATAGTATAAATAATAAATAAAATATATAATAAAAGGTGAAAGGTTTAAAAGGAAAAAATATAAAGCACCTACTTTGTGTTAACAAAGTTTGATAATCTTAAGCAATATACCGCATGAAAACCTTAATAAATATCATCTAATTAAAATATAAATAAACCATTAAGAGATTTTGAGAACACAAATACTTTTTGAGAAACCGAATACTTTTTGATTCATCAAATATAACGTACGAATTACAATAATTTGTCTGTTAATTTATATATAAAAGAATATGTATCAAGAGATCTTTATTTTAATAAAATATATTATGAACAAGATTATCTAATAACGAAATGCCATTCATTATTTATAGAAACATGTGTTTGTAATTATTTTTTCCATGGTAACTTTTGGATGATTTTTATTTTTTAATTATTATGGATATATTAATTAACTAATTTAAAAACACCAATATTTTTTTACTTTAGTGACCGATTGGAAACACGCTTTTGTGAACAATGGTCAGAGTTCTAAATCTTGCAGCCATATAAGTACCATATGGACTTTTATATGGAAATCTCCACATAGTTAAGACGCCAATACTTCACACTCAAAGATAATATCGTTGAAGAAATAACATATAAATTCGAAATTAATCACAAGAAAAACGTATGCTATTTTTAATAAATTATATATTCAAGAAAGGTGTATTTTTCTCGTTTACTAAAACACAATACAATTTAATATAATGCATTCCTTCCAACTAAAATATTCTTTTTTGTATTATTGCAATATATTTTTCATTTTTATTACTATTACTCTTATATTAAGTTTATTTTTGGAAAAACAATATTAAGTAACAATTATATATATTGTATTATCTATAGATATGAAATTATCCAATGATAGTCGTAGCATAACGTAACCTATTTAAGTGATCGATTTTTAATTTGAAATTTAATGTTGCGTGAAAACGGGTGTGAGATTGACAACGTAACTCATTTTTCTGGTTTTTAATGACACTTTATCTGACGTTAATTTGCTTCGGGTAAAATGGTAGCCTCGTAAATGGTACTTAGTGGCATCACTTTTACTGTTTTTCTAATAACTCAATCGTTAACAGCATTTTTTTATTCAGTCTGAAACCGCTTTGTGAAGATGTGTGTCATCAATCCATTATGAAACAGTAACTCTAAAAAAATTTTACTGCTTGAGCGTTTATTTAATGGTGAAAAAGATTAACGACAGTTTTATATGCAAGTTATTTCGGTATATGCTACAAACTAATGGGTAATCAATGTCTATTTTGGTGTCGAGATTTACTTTTATCTTTATTAATTAGTATTTTAAGACGATTTGAATTATAATTCAACCAAGAAATGTAACAAAACATATTAGATTGTAAAGAGTTAGTAACTTTCGGTCTTTTCATCTATTACGAAAAAAAAATGTATATATTCAGAAGTTTTTATAAATAATCAAAACCTTCAATGTCATTATTAGGTTACACCATTTTTTGTCATTTTCGATACGGTGGTGTTTCAAGATTGTACATATTTCATTTTATCTGACTAACGATGTATTTAATAGTACAAAAATACCTGTTGATTTTAAATTTAAAATCTAAAGTGTGCAGCTTTTTCCTGAATATTTATTATACGTGAGTTGTAAGAATACGCGTAGCGAACTTTACTGGTATAACTAAAAGATTTGATCAATACTCATATTATCTTGAAAATATTACATGCCTAAAAATAGAAGATCCGTTTGTTCCACATTCCAAACAGATCCACTGATGAATAAAATTTTAATTCAAACATATATAGAGCACTTGGTTTAATCCTATATCGTAAATTGTTTTATGTTAAGTTATAAAAAATACTTCTTCCTGAAGTTTCAAGGTACTATTTCAGCTTTTGTTTTAATGATATTAAAAAATATACCTGTGATAAAATCGATTAACTTGAACGAACTATTAAAGAATTCATTGTTTATTGGCGTTATTGTCTAACGGCCTCTAAGCTGTGACATTTAAAATGACAATATTACGATTATGCTTGTCACTTGTTTTACAGCTCACCAATAAATTATATCAATCACATCGTGAGAAATCCGATCGAGATGACAGATATGTGATCGACGGGCACATCTCTGACGTCATCCATTACACTTCCGTTCATCTGAGATTTCAGATTACATGAGTGTTGTAACAATTGTCCTTATATTGTATATCCTACGCGTTTAATGTTTATACCTTTGTTGTTGACTCACTAATTATGTTTATACCTTTTAAGATGTGTAATTAATGTGTAATTATTTATTATGAAAAAATGTATGACTTGTTTTATATTATGATGAAATTTATATCTGTCATAATTAATGCAAAGGTTTGTTTATTGTATATTATTTCTCCTTTTAATGCATTGGTCTAATTTTGACGCGTATTAAAAAAATAATAATTTCTTTCAAGTGTTTTATAGAAAACTAAGGTCTCAAATAATGGATTGAATGGATTAATACACATTTAAAATAGGTTTGAGTTGAAAATTAGTTCTAATTAATGACGAAATAAATTTTGCATGGATATAAACATGAAATCTATGGTTAATTTGAAAGTTATCTATTTGAACAATCAAGTCCATGAAACAATGATAAAATTGTTGTCAATTAAAATTTTATGTTGACTCAATGCTCAGTTACATTAAAAAATTGTGCACTTTATGTTCAACGCCAATATTTTATTTGATAAATTTGATCATTGAACTTTGTTCGAGCTTTTTGTATTTAAATTGTTGCTAAAATTCATTACAATCCTATATGATTTATAATTTCCATACGAACAAATAATGATAATTGGTTGTTCGAATTCAAATTACAAATTAAAAAAGGTAACTTCAGAAAAGTCACTCTAATCGTATTCAAATATACGACGAATATTAAATTTAAAAAAGGCAAAAGATTATATTTTTTGTATGAACATTTTATTCAACTGTATTTGATTACAATACAATGTATTGAGACACGAACGCGGTATTTTCATGATCTGTATTGATAAAATCCAATTATGGAAAATGATTAACCCATGTGCGATTTAATACACTATTTCCTTTTAGCTGGTGTTGCGTATATACGATTCTTTAGAAAATTCTATAAATGTGATTAATCTTGATGCACTAAAAATGTTGTTGAGAAAATTTTTGACCAATAAATCATATATCACACGTAATAACATCGGACATATGTTTCAACGTTGATATGGTCACGAAGGTAATTTTATATGGTAAACAAAATAAAAGTATCCCTTGTGTGAAGGGTATTATTATAAATACAATTAACAATTCATTTATTTCAGATTCAAAGTTAATCAACCATATAAAACAATTTAAGATAAAATAAAAAGTATAATATTTTTCTCTGTTCGCTCGGAAAGTGGAGGAAATGGATCTACACAGTATAAAGATGTCCACTCCAAAAGTATGCATATGAATCTTCCCAACCTCCTGTCAGACAATCGTTCAATCCTATGGAAATTCAGTCCCGAATTTTCTTTTTTTTTTCGTTCAGTCCGGCAGATGTGGGAATTGAACCAAGGTTTTCCGAATGCGAGTACGCATGCTATCTTCTCAGTTACCAGGCAGACATATATGTGTATGTGGGCGTTCCAATACTCGTACCAAAATCATCTTTGCATTCAGTAATTGACTTTTTGGGGCTTTAAATATAAATCCATTATTTAAAATGAAGAAATATAATATATGAGGTATCTGTATACATTTTTTAGATAACGATAAGAATAGTTGATGCATAAAATAACACTTAGGGTATCATCTTCACTTCCCATTATGCCTCATGCTTCATCGACGGATTTCCAAAACCATGGCATGTAATATTATGTTATATCTTAATAATGGCATAGATCATCAAACGCATCCGATATGACGCTAAACTTTTGACATGTAAAACCGCCTAAGAAAACGTAAAGTACATCGCCGGAGGCATCGAAGCGGGGAGTCACAGCGCGGCGCCCGTTCTCAGCGACGACCAGTGCTCACTTGACAGTCGACGGAGGAGGCTGTTCCACGCCGCCGCAGTGCAACCTTCCGAAGGCAATCGCGCGCCTCGTATCAACCGACAAGAGGTCATACAATCGCACAGTGTCGCGAACTTTACCGACGCCTTTTAATAACATCGCAGACCGACATCACGCATCCGGTTTTCAATAATATTTTACATCCGGCGCCGCTCGGAAAATAGCTTTTCCGCTATACGGTAAACAAGTGAAAACCAAAATAATCCATAATTCACTTCCTTTTCAATTAACAACTGCATTATTAATTTTAGTTTTCATTTGCAGTGGGTGTATTAGATTTTTGTTTTTGGAAGTGTAGCCAGATTCGTGTTGCGGACTTTATTTGCATCTGTAATATAACGCGTGGGTGAAGTGGCATTGAATATAAAAAAAATAGTACTCGTGTGGTAAACGTAAAAATATATATTTAAATAAAAGAATAATAAATATAATCAGCTTCCGTAACTAAAATTTTAAATATCGGTTATACAGTTTAATCTAAGTGATACAATCAGGAATCAATAAAGGATATACTGGAAGAGAAAATATTTCTCAGAGCTTAATATCGGTGAGTGTTATTTGCAAGCTTTATTACAAAAAAAAAAAATAAAAGCTAAAAACTTAAATGTATTTGCGTATGTTAACGTTACATATTTAATATTTAAATATTGGTCTGTACAATTTGAATGAATTGTTCGCTTAATTAGTGTCCTTGGTAATTACTTATTGGTGATTGTATTGTAGACAATATTGTTTAGGTAGTTAAATTGAACTGTCTATTTGTATTTACATTGATGTAAGTATTGCCTGTATTATCTGTATTCAAAATATTAATTTTTCAATTCTGATAATCCATACAATCACGAAGAGGTAAACATTTTTATCGATAAAATGTAAATTGGTTTGCAAACTTTCCATACTTTTGCTTTTCATAATAATTTTCTCTTTGTTAATCCGCTATTTCTCAAGACTCACAATGGCAATATGTTGCAATAGCCACTGAATTCCCAGTGGGTACATATCACACATTATAATAGTTTGACTTCATTGTTGCATACAATTTAAAATCTCACAGTGTTGTCAGCTTTATTTGCAAACTTTAACATTTTAATTCTTTTCAACATACACATCACGCGCTATTCTTGTCACATAACTACAAGCCACAATTTTACTATCATTTACATACGCACGTAGTAATGTGAATAAGATATTATGCTTTACAATATAAAAAAAACATTTGGTTAAAAATAATTTAATTCTTCCTTGATTATTTTTTTTGTAACATAATTACTAAGAAATGTAACCTTGATAAAAGAATAACCGAGTTTTTTATCAATCGATATTATGTTAATAATAATATAGTTATTTATTTAATAAAATTTAATAAATTTTATTTAAAAAAATAATTTATTATTATCTATACTTAATACTGATTAATATCTACTCATCTTACGATTAGTGCGTGATAAATTACAGTATAATATATTAAACATTTTTTGGTATTTTACATTCTTGATTAATTTTTAAGTATAAAATATTTGGAAACATAAATTTTTTTTTTATTTTGGTTCAAAATGTGCATGATAAAAAAATAAAATGATTGATTACAATTATCGATAATTGACTGTGAAAAACTAACGACCACTTAATAATATAAAAGTATTTAAATGAAAAAAAAAAACGATAAGTCGCATTTCGACAAATTTTTGCACAATCTATAGTATTAATTACACTTCAAAGTATGACTGGAAATAAAATAAATGAAATAATATTACAGCGTTTCACAAATTGTAATAGAATTAGTTATACCATATATTCAATAACCAACATACCAATAAAATTCTAAAATTCATATTTAAAAAAATTATTATTAAATAATAATGAATCAAATACATATTTTTTAAAATTAACTAAAACTCTGTAATAAATTCTAAATCACAATCAGGAATTCTTTACATATTTACGAAATCAATTAAGTATTTGTATTTTCCAACTTATGGTAAAATCAATTTGCATTCCAAAATTTCACAACTATAAATAAAATATTTATAAAATTATTAAGGTAAAGAAAATTATAAATTAAAATATCATGGTTGTTTGCTGAAAATAAAACAAAAAAAACTTGTAAAAGCCTTGTGGTTAAGGCGACAAGCGGCTTGAATAACTTGTTAACTGGTCGTTTAGAAAGTATAGAGGTCGTTTGGCATACAGACAGAGTTAATAATTTGTATAGAGAGATTGCAAGTACAGTATTTATTCTGTATACATAATAACAGAATCGTTACAATTTAATTTATAGTGCTAAATTGAACTATTTGTATGACAGAAACGTATCAGACACATCACGAATATGTACACAAATATATACATATTTTAAAGGATACAACCTCAAAAATTGTACATGGATATCACATAAAAATAACTTTATTGTTCAAAATATACAATTAAACTTGTAGACAACTTGTGGGAATAAAAAGATATCATTTATATACCCGATGCATTCGTATCCAAAAACAAGAATCGAAAATTTGTAAGAATACGTATTATTTACTACATAATAATGTAAAAATAGGCATGTCATTTCTAAAAAATTGTAATATTTTAATGTTTATTGGTGATATTATAGTATAATATTTGAAATGATTAGGCGATTTTAATATCTTAAGCAATGTGTGATGTATTTCCTCCGTCCTGTAACATGAATATATTGTATCATGCGAGTATAACTTGTAGAATGGTTAGATATTTATCATAAATATATATAGCCTCAAATTGATAACAATATATTAATTTAAAGAGATACTACGTGCATTTTGTTGCCCAATATTGGCATAAAAACTTTGTAAGTCTATGTTGAGGAAGTATTGTTTTCATGAAAAATATTTTTACGTTTGAAATAAAACATGGTTTTATTTTATTTGCTAAAATTATAATTCAACCCTGTCATTGCGGTAATACGTAGTGCTTTTATCCAAAAACTAACTACAGACAGCCTTATATCGGTTTTTATGATCAAGTAAGCGTAAATAAAGTAACAACCAGGAGTATGACAGTAACAGGTGTGTGCGTCTACGATTAAATATAGTCTTATAGGTCATTGGGAGCACCGAGTTGTTTGCATCCGGCTTCCAGAGCCTTAGGCTAATAACATGTCACTATTAAACACGAAAAAAAAACAAATTATTTAAAACGGGTATTTAAATGACTAAGACATTAGCGAAATGTTTAAAAATGTTTTAGAAAATATTTTGTCATTTTTGCGTATAAGCTTTTTTCTCTTTTTACTTTATATTTTTTATTATCAAATTATACGAGTGTTAAATAGTTACTAATATTTTTTATCGCCGAATTATGGAATACGCACTAACTTAAAAAAAATATATGTTGAAAAAGACTTCTTAATTTCTAAAAGGTTATCAATATATGTGTATTATATTTAGCCATTATTCATTTATTTCAATATTGACATACAAATTAAAAAATATTGTATTACTCAATTTATTGGATAAAGTGAGTCAGAGATATGGGTATATTTTTGAAGTTATAAACCAAAGTTGCCCTTCACAAAGTTGATGATAATGTTAATTTAATTATTTTTTTATTATCTACCCGAACTCTGTAATTTCATACCTGTGACTGAGGCCAATATATTTCGATAAAGTTCATTGATCGAATATTTTTGCTCTGAATGTTTTAAGTAAGAGAAAAGTTGACAAACTTGAGTTCAAGTTGTAAATCACTTCCGACTAATATAATAATTATACTGCGAGACTGTTTTGTTTGAACGCTTCCGGTTACAAATTAAATTTGTATTTTTTTTTTTACTCCAGATCAGGGTTATATATTGTGTTGGTGAATTAACTTGAACAGCATTTGACAAACCCGTAATTCTTGGAATGCCTGACAATGAAAGAACGAGTACTGGTATAATGCATTTAATGGTTTAAAAAAATACGCGTTTTTAATTGTGCGGTGAAAAGATTTTTTTTAATTCAATGCTATATAAAAAGTATATTTTTTTACTTTTTCCGATTAGTATTTAAAACTAAACTCAAAAATTGAAGATATAAAATTTAGTTTACATCATAAGTTTTCTTCCTTCAAATAATATTGATTATTAGCAATATTTAAAAAGTTTATCAATGGTATTTCATCAGATTATTTATCTTATTGCTTATCGTATTTTTTTGTATTTTGTCTTATTCATTATCAAATTTAAGCTATTTGAAAGTTTCAAACTATCAAATGAATTGGTATTTACGAACTAAGTTTTTCCCATTGATCACTTCAAACTAGATTTACGCAAAAAATGGGTACAAATTTTAAAATTAATATTAAGCTTAAAATAAATCAGCACCAAACATCATCAAATGTTCTTATAAATTAATACAATTTAATTGTAAATAAACATTTTAAATTAAAACTTTCAAAAATGTTAACCATAATTATATTTCATTTTCCTTATTTTTTATAATCTACTTCTAGTATATACTTTTGAATACTAATGTTATTTGATATTATTTAAAATGTCTCAATGATTATCACAAATTAAATACAATATACCAGACAACAATTTCTAAATATATGATATACGTTGTATTAGTTTATCTTTTATCCGAACCATTAAAATTTCTTATAACGTGAAATATTTACTGGTTGGTAAGTACATTAGGTTGTATTTATATCAGTGTTCAAATCAGATCCATGTTTATAGTTGAGGCGGAGATTTTTTCTTTATCTTCATGTACACTATAATCAGTGAAAAGTGGCGGGTGTTGAAAACATTAGTGTATACGTGTAAACGAGCTTCTCGCGTTCGCCTATTAATCTATAGTATACACTAAAAGGTGGCGCTCACAGTATACTAGAGGGAAACCGTTATGATATGATTTTTTTGTGTTGATGAGTGTTTCATATTACTGGCCATTACAGGTGGGAAGAGTGTTCTTGGCGGGCATTTGAATGAATGAGTTTGATTTGTTGCTACATGGTATACTTTCATTTATTTAACAGAGGTTTTCAATTTTTTAGACACGCTAATAAATTACTTTACACGTTTTAAAGAGCAAACAGATTTAAGAACGCTGTATATTATAAAATACTTAAAACCTTATTTATAGACTGAGAAGTATAGATTTGAATAAAAATGTCGTATTTTAATTCAAGAAATCAACAATCAACAAATTTGGTATATTTACGTTAAATATCAAGTAGCATAAATAACGTTTAACGATAGATTATATATTATACAAATCTCTCTCAAAACTCTTTAAGCTATAAAAATACACATAAAAATTACAAATAAAAAGCGAATTTTAATCCTATTGATGTACCTATTCCATTCTGCGCGACACGAGTCAAAAATCTTTACTGTACTGTATCACTAACTATGCTTCTACACCCATCATGCAGGCGTATACTGTAGTGAAAAGTTTGTCAAACGATCTTCAAAGTATTGAAATTGTCCAATAGGCAGCTCCTCAAGACTATGGTTGTTGTGGACTAGAGTGTCTGATTTGACTGCTGTACAAGAAATACAAATTTTTGAAATGAATATTTTTGATGATACGTGATAAAATAGCTGCAGCTTAATATATGTTCAGTAAATGTCAATGATAATACATTACGTTGATATTATTGCAATATTATATCAGCATAGATACAAAACTGTAATATTAGATTAGTTCAATAAACAAATAAAAATAAAACTAGTTTAGAATTTGAAACGAGTTTTAAAGGACGTCTTATGTAAAGTAATATTATCGACGTAAGTTTTTTTGATCAACCAATGTTATTTATGATACATATTATTGTGTGAGTAAATCTCTGGTTTAATAGTGGTGCACACACTGAAACGAGTGAATTGCTTATAGGTTTTGCACGGGCGGTTATTTGATAATTATAATTGTATGTACATGTGTGTATTTAATTATAAAAGTGAAAATACTTTCGGTGGTGTGCATTCAAATTTTTCCCGCTGGCAAGAATGGAATACTTACGCTGAGATAATATTTCGCAATTATTCGCACTGGCAATTAATGGCATAATTGAAGCTGTGGGATTTTTTTAAATGTGCACCAATGTTTCCTGTTTACATTTGTACACATAGTTATTACCGAAATAATCCTCTGATAATACGATAAAACATAATATAGAGAACGTGAGTATTTTGCTAAAATATGGTTATTGCATTCAATTAATATCAGAATTTCTAATAAGTTTGGTCATAAACAGTACGTTAAATAATATTTAAAAGACAAAAAAATGTTTACAGGTGTTGTAAAAAAATAATTAAAAGAAAATTCATCCAAGCAAAATAGATAGCTTATGTCTTTCATATAATTTCTTACTAGCCAAACTATTTTCACTTTTAGTTTTTTTGTAAGTTTTATTAGTCATAAACACAAATAATTTTATGAATACTGCATAATTATGATGCGTCGAATGCACTAACATGCTTAATAAAAAGCTGAACTTTTTCAAAAAAATAAATATGAGAATCAAAAGCTCCGTGATTAAGTTCTATTATAAATCATACATAAATGTGAAATCCCGATTCTATAGAAAATGTTAAATCTGTAAAAGAGTATCTGTACAAAAAAGCACCATTTTTGAGTAATGGCATTATTGGCAATGAACGTTATATCAGCTGTAAATATTGAACTATGTATATTCCAGATACTTTAGTTGAAGATTTTTAAGAGGAAGAATTATATAATGAATATAAAAAAATAGCATGTAGGTAAAACATATAAATCACTTAATAATATTGTACAAAAGAAAGTTATTGATTCATGATTATATTTAAAAGCTATTTATATGAATAATTTTATTTAGCTTTTTTATTTATAAAAAAATTACATTACTTTTTCATAATAACTAATTATTTATACAAATATTATATAATATAAAAATGTATGTGTATGTATTTTAAATTACAGTACAGTTTGATGAAAGTTTTGAATAAGTATAAATTTATATTCGCAACGTAATAATTTTTCTATCATTACAGTGATAGTAAATTTGTATATTCGTTTGAAATTACGACCTCTAATGAGTATAATAAAATATGCGCTAGTTTAAATAACATTCAAATGATACGTTTTGAATATCCAAGTAATATTTGTGACCTAAAAAATTATTGCTACGGTGAATACGGAAACATTTTACTTTCTTCGGTTGTGAATGCGAAGCGTAAAAACACCTGCGGGCAACTTTTATTTTCGGTTGAGACACGATTTATATGAGAGAACGAACTACTCAACATAATGAAGATAACTGCATATTATCATCTTTTAATCAGAGCTATATATACACATATATGTATGTGTGTATATTGTAATATTACATTGTTATACTTTGTTAAAGTAATATGAACATTATTTTAACCTTACTAAAATTTACAAATCTTATCTATCCGTATGTTTTATTATTACATTATGTACTCTTGCATTCTTAAAAAATCACTAAATCATTAAATAAAAAGTAAGCCATTATCTCTTTCCAATCTAAAGTCCACACCTTCTATGAAGCTTTGATTTAGGCTTAAGTGCGTTATTACTCTTTCAAATTGTATAATTTGTTTTCTCTTTAACTATACATGTTTAAATATTTCATACAAAATCTTGTGTTTTATACGATATTTAGAATTTTAAATTACATCTGAATATAAATAGATGTATCATTTTTTTGCAATGATTACATATCGTATAAAAATATCCATCAAGATACTTTTATGTGATAAGATTCATACTAAATGCGACAAAATACTGGAAATAAATGATAGAAAACAAACTATTTTATAATCTTGTTTCATCATTTAAATTTTAAGTTTGAACTGTAGGGATAAACTTCGTGCTAATAGAAATTTATTAATTATTCTTATATGCGTCATATCGTATAGTGCATATTTCAATGTGGTATATTTAATGAAAGAAATCAAGACACGTGCAAACGTGACACGGATACGAGCAGATGTTCTAATCGAAAATGTATCAAAGTCTTTCTGACAGAAACTTAGAATACTAATAACGATTTGTGAAAGTAAAGAATCGATTCATGTGCTTAGTAGAATGCATACGCATTTGAGATTTTATCGTAACAAATAACATATTATAGATGACAAGAAAAATTAATATGCAACAAGCTAAAAAAAATATTTTCATATACTCTCTACATTAAGGATTTTTGCAATACGAAGGCATATTTTGACAGATTTTCATAATGATTAGATATCAATCAATCTCTCATCTAATTTACCAAGTAAATTCGATTTTCTCAGTCCGGGCAAAACATTAAAAAAAAGTTCAATGAATTTTTTTGAATATGTAAAATAAGTAAGTAAATAGAAAAAGTCGTAATAATTGTGATAATTGTGTACCTATGCGTGATTCTTCCTTGTAAACAATCCGCATTTCAACGCAGAACGGACATCGTTAGAAACGC
>JAGVSQ010003100.1:0-17945 GCA_022683975.1 Rhyacophila evoluta | reverse complement strand
GGAATAAACTAATATTACAGTAATAAACAAAAAGATTTTCCTACCGGAGTGACTAAGAGGTAAGCGTATATGCTACATTACCAGAGATGGCTGATTCTAATTTGCTCCTGTTAAGTCATTAAAATACAAGGATGCAGAACTTTACGATTTATAGATTAAACGATGGGTTGACACATAGTACTCGTAAAAATTATCTTAACAGCTTCAAAACTATCAAAAAGCTGCAAATCTTTCACTATTATTGAAATAGCGAATAAAATTCGAAAATATTTTTTGTGTATATTATTATTTTCATTTGTTTTTGGAAATTTTTGCATGAAATTTAAAATAAATTGTTTTAATTTATTAAGGGCTTAATTTTTAAATGGTGTTGAGAGATTAATTCGTTCATAATTTCTCAAGCATTGATATATTAATTTATTATGAAATAGGTGCAGTTTGCCTTAAATAAACTACATTATATTTAATCAGTGGTGAGTTTACAATACTCCGTTTGAAAATGGCGTGAGAATGTTTAATATCTAACAGAAAAATATTTTTGTAAATGTAGAATTACATTATATTTTCACTTTTTTTAAATATATAATTTTTTATTATTTTTAAACGTGTCGTTGGGAAACGATGTGCTCACAAATGAAAGTATTTCTTTACTTCGTTTGATTATTAATAACTATATTAAGAAGTCACTATTGCAACACACAACCTTGAAAGGAAATTTATGATAATTACGCCACGGTATAATTTAGTGAGGGTAAATACGAGGCATAGTGAAAGATAAGCTTTAAGCACTACCCACTATTTTTTTACATATTTAAAAGCTTAATGTTATATACATATACTTCTTATTTATGCAAGTATGTTTCTAAGGATTATACATTTTTGTTTAACATGAATTATTAATGATTAAGTTTGGAATTCCATCTCTGAAACGGAGCTAATTTCTTCAATGATTTCTTGGTTTCTGCAAGCTCGCACGTATCTGAAACAGAACGCAAACTTGTAGAAAAACTGTTTTTGCTAAATTTTAAACGATAATTCGCTGAGTAAACTAACGATTCCCAACCTATTTGTACCTACAGACCAATGAAAATAGTAAAAATCAATTATTATTAGATAGAAGCCTAGTAGCGTGAGCGTCTAGCAATTCGGGAAATACTAGTTTGATTATCTATTTGTTAGGTTTAAAAAATTCAAAAATGCAGGACTGGGAGCCCATTGAGTTGAGAAATTGTCTGACAAACAATTCTCATGAAAAAAAATCTGATAAGTCGTCTTCACATTGCGGAGATACATATATTCTACTTTCGGAGTGTATATCTTCACGCTGTGTAACTTCATATACTCCACTTTGGGAGCGAAGTGGTATCAGAAGAAGATGAAGAATAATTAATAATAAAACTAATAAATTGTATGGATCAAAATAACTCAGCTAAACATCTAATATGTATGTATGTATAAATAAATATTAATTATAAATTAATAATAATAAAGTACTAGATTATTATTAAATACAGCGGCGTTTTACAGTCCTGTATTATTTGGATTTATAAAATCCGACAGATGGGGAATCGAACCCGCATTCTCCGGATTGCTAAGTGCGTACCCTACTAATTACGGAATCGAAGAGACTGAACTATCAATCATTGAAATTGCTATCATAAAACATATTAAAGTAAAGCACTTGCCTCATCATATTAATTTTCTCAAAAATCAGCAAGGCGATAGAAACAAAGAAGCCAGAACCAAGCCACACTAAGGCTGGACGAATTTCGTTGATGCCCACGCTGACAAAACCAGCACCATGTCCAGTGCATTCAGGTTTCTTCTTGTAAAATCGTTGAAATTGTCGAGATTGAAGGCCAGTTTCCAGAATACGCCTTGTGCTTGAAATATATGTATAATTGAATGTTTTTGTCTTATGATGATTCTTGCCCTTTTAAATGATTCAATTTTAACAATAGAAGCTTTATTTTAAACCTTCAACACGTGTTTTATTTTAATTAATAAAAACGGGCCTAAGTAAAATTTTTGGTATTGTGCATGTACACTAATTTTCAAGCCCAGAGAATCAAGTCTCAAGAAAATTTCAAGCAAAAATGAACCATGAAACATATATGATTTCCACCACATTAATTTAATTTGTTTTTCTTTAGTAGCATTTTAAATTAATATCAGATTAGTTTATAAAGAAAATAAAACACCAATTTTAGTCTTCATACACTTAAAAATTGCGTCTATTTAATATTTTGACTTCATTAAATAAACGATTTTTATGCCTCCTGTAAAATATATTAAGTGCGGGCTATGTCCTTTTTTCTTTCTAAAGTTGATTTGTTTTATAGTTTTAATTACAAGCTGATATCTATAATATTTGTAATAATAAAAAAAGACAGTCGATGCTGTCAATATTGATAATGTAGAGATACATTTGCTTTATATAACTAGAAATAAATATGTAAATTTTCCCAGGAAAAATATTGTAAAAATTTTAAATATTTATCTCACCCGATGGTAAAAATTTCTTTGAAAGAAGAATTCTTTTGAATTGTAAACCAAGGATAAGCCACCGGTAGATATGGTATTTCTACAAGTCCGCATTTTTCTTCTTCCAGGAATGTATCACCAATGACCTGATATCCTACTCCTGTCTCCATGTGGAAAGCAAACAGACCCTGTACAGAAATAGGACATATATTAGATGAACAATTTACGTAATTTACTTTATATTGATTACATTCAGAAACCCATTCTGACTAATTTAATGTCTCTAATATAATGTAATTAAATAGTTTCACCTTACGCATTTCCTCGATACCGTCTTCAAGTTTCATAAAGCGTGGTTTGGTCCCTTTGGGTGCCACTTTTGTCTGCCATATTGCTTGGCGCACCGGTTCTGTCATTCTCTAAAACAATACAAAACTATTACTACAAATGATAAACAAAATGGGCAGAACAAATGTGGGATAATTCATACTATAAAACAGAAAATACACGTGTGTGTGTCTGCCTGGCATAAAGCTTCTCCCAAACGGTGAAAAATAGCGACGTGAAAAATTCACATGTCATTGTGTATTAACTTTAACTGTATTAATTTTAACCCTAAAAATCTTCACCGCCAATCAAAAAATACTTAATATATTATATACAGCTAAGTATTAATATAATTTTGTTATAACATTCAACAAATAAATTGATTTGAACAACCAATGAGCTTAAATTTATCCACGCAAAGCCCAGCGCTACGATATCAGATCGACAGCAACAAAGCGTTGGTAGTAGAGATGCAAAATACCTACAAATAGTTAAGTAAGCAAGTTTTCATGACAGAAACGTGTTGTCGCGCTGCCGAACATGCTCACTCACCTATTGTATTTATAGCTATGTTGCATCTCTTTTACCGATAATTTGCTGCTGTCGCTCTACTGTCACAGAATCTATCGTAGCCTCGGCCTTAAAAAGCTAGCAAGAGATTTAAAATATTGTATACAGAAATAGTATTGAAATAAGAAGATAAAAAATTATAATCAATGAAGAATAAGTTTGTATATATTCTAAATGAAACAGCTTAATAAAGCAAGTATATTATGATTTAAGTAAAAATAAAACTCATATTTGTTCATTTTTATAATACTTTTATTGTAATAAGTGACTTTTGAATGCAAGTGTATAGATATGAATTAATAAATAATATTTAGAAATGCTTTCTATTAAATGTGGTGTTATTTGCAACTTTAAATGAATTTATATGAATATACATCTAACAATATATTGTATCACGTGCTACTTTTACTAATATATCATAAAAATGGCACGTGTCATTTGTTAATGAAAACTTCTTTCAAATATAAAAAGAAATACATTTGTTTTATTCGGTATAATAACAACTAATACGAAGTATTTTTTGTTAAGTGTTACGTCGAATATAATTATTTCTTTGTATAATTATAAGACGTTTTATCCTGTCAATGATAAAAGTGTCTAAAACTATATTTATTAGAATTCAAAGAAAACATTAGAAGAAGCAAGTCTAAAATATATGGCATTTTAAATAGTAATTTATTATAATCCACTTCTAATTATTTTCTATTAGAACAGTCGACTGTCTCTCTATGTAACTTGAAAATTTGTCTCTTTAATTTTATGTAAGTCTTCTCTATTTTTCACAAGATTTTGCAATAAATTTATTATTTATTTTATTTATGCAACAGCGCGATATTCGATACGTAAATTTGACATCTTTAGGGTCTCCCCGGTAGCGTAGTTGGTAGCGTGCGCATCTAGCAATCTGGGGAATGTGGGTTTGAATCACCATCTGTCGGATTTTTACAATCCGAGAATGCAGGACTGGGTGTCCATTGGGTTGAGTAATTGTCTGACAAGCAATTCTCGTGACAAATAGTCTCTCAAGCCGTCTTCACATTGCAGAGATTCACATACTCCTCTTTCGGAGTGGATATCTATCTGGATACACTGTGTAGATCCAGACGATCCACGTTGGAAGCGAATATGGTAGAAAAAAACTTGACATTTTATCTATATGTAAATAAAAATATTTGTTTGTTAAAAATTTCAAATCTCCGAAAGTTCTTCAGCGATTGCTTTGAAATTTTGGCACAACATTGCATTTAAATACACGCGTGTTTTTACGTATATTATATAGATGCTACATCTGCGACAGGTAAAATATGTTTTTTTTAAAAATACAGTGCCATTTAACCAGCTTTAGCCACAGCAACGCGTGTCCGTGTACAGCTAGTATCAAATAAAAGCTATGTAGCTTTCGATAATGTATTAAAAAAACAATGAGATAATCGTGAAACAATCAACTTTCATTTAATTAGCAATCTAGTGCCGTGTTAATTTGCAGAATAATTAAGCGATAAAAGACATTTCTAGATTTTGAAGAAATTGAATCTACCTTTCCAATAAGTCATTAGGCAGATTTTAATGCCATTTTGAAACAACTATTTTTTATACTGCAGAGTTATCATTACTATTACCTGTTAAAATCAATCATTCTGCCTAAAAATAAATCACTTTAATATTTGTATCAATCCAATTAAAAGCTTAAAAAGTCTGCATAGTGTTTATTTATCGGGAATATTTAATTAAATTAATTGTATCCAAATTGTATTTTATATAATTATACATTTTCTTTAGATAGAATCACTGGTATAAAAATAACGATATAAATCGCCAAGGATTAAAATTTTTCGTAGAATAGAAATGATAATAAAAATGTCTTATAAAATACTTGAATTTACCGGAAAATAATATCTATTGTATATGTTGTCATGTGCTCCCAGTTTGAATCTGGACTGGAGAAGATCAGCGAGGGTCTTGATGCTGTCAGATTGAGACTGGAGCAGCGCAACAATATTGGCGGAATACGCGTTGTAGAGAAACATCAGCACGACAAACATCACCAATGTGGAAATACGCCCTAGAATACGAACGTTATATTTAGTGATGTTATCAACAGAAATAAATAGGACTCTAAAATATTCCGATACATTGAAAAATGCATTTTATATCGACCGTGGAAAGGATAAATGACGTAACCTCACCATTTTTCAAAAAAGCTTATATTCGATATTTATACAACTTAATACACGGTCTATTAAAAAGTTACAAGCCAAAAATACCGAACCAATGCTTAAATTAAGCTTTCAAGCTTGAAAAAAGAATGCCTCGTAAAATTGGCGACCTGAAAAAAAGCTTCCCCCTAATGGGGTTTATTGGTTTTTCTTGAATAACTTATTAAATAACATCAGTTTTAGTCTTCATGACTTCAAAGTTGTATCTGTGTAATGTTTTACCCTTGGCTCAAAATCATTAAATAACCGTTTTTTGTAGCTCCTGTAAAAATAATTCTATTTGGCTTACGTCCTTTTTCATTTCCACAGTCAATATTAATATTTTTATCAGTATATTTGTTTTAACTTCAGTGCACTTGAGTGCGTGGCAACCTAAGTCTTGGGCAATTTATATTTACTCCCGGGACAGTCCCGTCGAATAAAGTAAATCACTTTTCGTTATCAGAGCTCCGGGATACGCCTGATTAAAAACAGGTGTAAGGATGGGGCGGGTGAATAGTGGGCACATTAGGTAGTTGATATTAATTAAACTGCAGCTTTTTTGAATTTACATGATGAAATTTAGAGTATTGGTGGCCCACGACTTAATTAGTAATATATCTTACTGAAGTAATGAAAAGTAAGTCGAACGAAGATATTTATCTGCGAAATTGGTGTGAAATAAATATCATATTTAACTTAAGGATAAAAGATCCAGCCACGTTTTAATAGATAATAATGAAACTGTTTTATTTGTTATTCAAGTCATTTAAGTATATGGAGAAATATTTATTTATGAACTAGTATAATAAACAAACCGGATAGTGATTTTGGTTCTTCTGTACATCCTTGTTGAGAAATGGCGCCAACAGCCAACATGGAAACATCCGAAACTTTTCCCAGCAATTGGTTTTTATCACAATCGTAGTTTCCGCACTCGAGACAAGGTATTTTTGACTGTAAAATCAGCAATATTTACATATCAAAGCAATCACGATGCACAGAAAGAACTATTTGTATTGAGAAATATATGATTTGTTTTTTTACTAAAGATACCCTTCAATAATTAAAGCAATTATTAATGTGTGATGAATACCGTCAAATTTCCTTGGCATTAAACTAATTGCACACAAAAACAAATCAACGTCAGGCCACTTTTTAATAACTTATAATTAAGCTGACCAAGAAGAATGAGAAATTTACAGAACCAAACAGTCCTGCAAGAACTTCATGTTCGTTGATATTTTTCATCAGCCTCTTTATTATGACTCGCAATAATAATTGTAAGGCTGATGTTGCGATAGGTGCCATGGCGGTAGAGTGACAGCTGCTGAGCGTCGGTAATAGAAATGCAAAATAGTTGAGTATAAATGGGTGAGTGAGAAAGTGAGCAATTTCGGCAGCGCGTCAACACGTTGTCGTCACAACACTTTTTTCTTTCTCACTCACCAATTAATAGCTATTTTGCATCTCTGTTGTTGACGCTCTGCTGCCGTCACTCTGCCATCGTGGGATTTATTGGAGTCTAGGCCTAAGGAAGCTTAATTTAATGCTTTATATGAAGTGATAAGTGATTGATTTCAACAAATATATTATATTCTGTAAAACACTTTTAAACATCACGATATCACTATGTTTTTATGGTTGAATAAATAAATGTTAAAATAAAAACTGATAATTTGAAAAATAAAACAATCCCAATTTCAAATTGTCTTGATTACCAAACTTCAAAATATTGTAACAAATTTTCTCTCCTAGAGCAATTAATACGCTCGAAACCTTTTGCAGAGTAATTAAAATACAAATATTATTGCTAACCTTGGCTATATGTACTGAACTTTTCTCTTCCCAAAGAGCGATGGCGTAAAGCACAAGAACGCCAAGAATCACCAGCATTGCAGAAGCAGCCCACACGGTCCACCTGAATGGCAGCAAAAACAGGTTGCTGACGTATGATAACGGAGGCTGACGAAAGACGAACTTGGCGAGAGTCGGTATGGTCATTGCAACGTACTGAATGACTGGGATGCGTTCGGAATTGAAGAATAGTGGAGTTCCTGGAAATGGTTGAATATTTGAAAGTATTTGATCCAGCCAAATTTAGATAAAATACGCTAAAATAATAAACACAAGACTTAATCAAAGAGCTATTAAATAAAAAAAAAAAAGGTGAGAGCTTAAAAACTGTAAACAATATTATAATATATATATTGTATGTTCTGAAAGTGAACCATATGAATCTACATAACTTGAAAATGTCTTCTACATAAACGTGGCATACAGATCTAGTTATTTATATCATGTTATTGGATGTAAACAACAACTGATATACACAACAAGGTGATGTATAGTAACAAGCAAAAAGGAAAAATTATAAAAGTAACGATTAATAAAAGTAAAAATAATGATAGAATTTGAAATCTACTAAAAAAATTGATGACTGACAAAGTAAAGCTGCGACTATGGACCTGGCTCGGTCACATATTGCGGATGCCTCCGGAGAGTCTGAACCTGACCTGCCTATTATTTAAACTGACCGGTCGTCGGCGTCCTGGAAGTCTGCTAAATACTATCTTTACCATAGGTTTCCAACCTGTGGGTGGCGAAGGGTTTTTTTGGGGGATCGCCAGATAAAAAATATTCACTATTTGCAATTTTTATTTTCAATGGTTTCTTGGAGTTTGAAGATTTTCATATATATTTGTAAAATTAAAATAAGTGTAATCTAGGTATGCTGGTACGCTATTCTGTCACAGTTGAACACATGTGGCGCATTATACCTTATTCATAAATGGCTTTTGGATTGTATGGAGGTCGCGGATCACATGGATTTTATAAAAATGGGTCGCCACCCGAAAAAGGTTGGGAAACCGTGATGTATAGAATAAACTCGGCGGAGTCTCGGGATGCAGGTATAACCTGGGAGAACGTAAGAATACTGGCGGGCGACAGGGATTCTTGGAGGTGGCACGAGGTGTCCATATGTTCCACTTAGGGAACGGATACGGAAGAAAATGAAAATTAGATAGATCCTAATCTAAATATGTATACTCCACTTAAACTTACTTTCACAAAGGTGGACGATATCGACAACCTCAAGCAAATATATATACACAAAAATTGCTCTTCGTATTGGAATGACAAGATCTATTAATATAGTGACTTGGTCAAATGTTAAATACAAGACCAAGATGACCAGTGAATCTTACCACCGATATCAGAGGGCCCATGAATCATCATTCCAACCATCCCAGTCCAAGTTCCGTTAGGTAATTGGTATCCCCAAGTGTTTTTCCAGTAGAATTTCCGTGTAGCGTTTACGAAGTCAATAAGCTGGTTTACAAAGAGAAAGCTTGCCTTGGTTATGGTGTCGTCTTTTTTATTCCTGTACATATACAATATTTTAATCTATATGGGATGTAAAGCGTCCTAACGTTTATGGAAATTGTCAAACGAAAGTGCAGAAATGTGACTACATATTAGATGAAATATTGAATATTTACTTATTAAATTTGACATGTTAAGAATATATAAAACAAGTGTTGTTTTAAATCATTAATAATACATCACATAATAATACCAAAAGAGCCTAGGTAATTTAAAATATCTTAAGAGCACAAACATAAAATAAAGTTAATATTGTGGAAGTACAAGAAAATTAAAGAAAAAAAATTGAATATTTTTTTAAAATAAAAACAAAAGAAAGACAGATATTCTGCTATTAAAGAAAGAGATTCTATAATATATTACACGATAGCATCCATCTAAACACACTCCTACATAGGTGGAAGATATTGATAACCATTCCGTAAGCATCGTACTTAAGTACTGGCAGGGCAATTCTGCTCTTTGGAAATAGAAAAAAACAGTTGGTGTTCTCGATTTCTCAAGTAGTTATCAGAGATACATAGACCAGTATTGGCTAGAGAGGACAATTCTCAATTGGACCACTCATTAGGACGGAGTCATTATTGTCAATCATCAGGTATCGGCAGTAACGATGCAAATTAGATATAAATAGGTGAGTGAGCAAATGAGCAAATTGTTGTGACGTCAGCGTGTTGTCGGACTGCTCACTTGTTCACTCACCTGTTTATAGATATTTTGCACCATTGCTGCAGTCGCTCTGCCGCCGTCGTATCTATCGTCGATCGCAATATACGTCGCAATACGTATTTCTCCGTATAAATAATAAATAATAATATAAGACATACATAAATGTAATGGAACTTACATAAAATTTTCAAGGTTTTGTCTGGTTTCTTCATTGTTTATGACAATGGTAGCTCCAATTATAGTACCTTGTAGATCTGTTCTTCTGACTGCTGTCAACTCTTTTAGTTTGTTATCTGTGATACCAGAGTTCAAATCCCACCAGGCATAGTCTTCTCGAAGCATTGCGGTTTCAGGCCGTCTCTTGTAAACTTGTAAATTAGTTCAATAATAATAATTACACAATTCCAATAATACAGTATTTTTGTTTTAATTTTTAGTGTATAGAAAAAAATGATCAAACATATAATGTGTCTACGGTAGCGTAGAGATAAGCGCGCGCGCTTAATAATCTGGGGAATGCGGGCTCGATTCCAACATCTTCCGAATTTAACAAATTCTAATAATAAAGAACTGGATACCCATTGGATTGAACAATTATCTGACAAGCAAACCTCGTGAAAAAATAAGCTATCAGGACATGTCTTCACATTGCAGATATCCATCTACTCTACTTTCGGAGTTGATATCCTCACACTGTGTAGATCCATATGATCCACATTGGGAGCATAAGTGGCTTAAAAATTGGTACGCCTATTCCGTAAGTAGAGCATATGAAGTATATGGAACTCCGCAATATGAAGACATGTCTCGGCAAATTATTTTTCACTAGAACCCAATGGATTTTTTGAAAATTCGATATATATGAGAATCAAACTCGTATACATGTGCAAGCTAACCTCACGGCTACTGAAGCCTCAAATTTTTATAGCGATTAGTTATTAATTTGTAGCAAAATAAAACAATAATACATGTAGTGAAATCAAAAACAGAGCTTTCGGGAGATACTACAATCAAATATGATTTAATTATACTTTAAATAATTAAAAATTATTATTTATACAGAATAATTGAAAATATTATAGATCTTTTAGGAGTTGCCTATGTTGGTTTTCCCTTCAATGCCCGAGAAGAATGCACGCGTGATTTATAGCCGGGCGTTTCGTGTTCAAATTCCACAGCTATAACGTTTTAAACAATCAAAATATGCAAAATGAAATGCTCGAGTATGTATTATCGGTTTTCGGTAAATCGATTTACCGGCAAATATGACTAAATTTCATTGCCGAATTACCTGTAAATAAATTTCTACTAATTTATTATCTGATTATATTTTTAAGCTTTGATATTATGTTGTTAAAAATTTCTCTTTTTTTTACTCAATAATTATGTAGAACATTTTTTTTAGATTTTTTCTCAAAACACCAACATTTTGATATCCCGAAGTTGCCAACAATGAGGTAGGCTTCCCAAAAACCTTCATAATTAAAGTTTATTATCAGTAAACAATTATTGAATTAAGAGCTTTAATGATTTATCGGTAATGTAGTTTCCCGTAAATTTGCATGCCCTACTGTATATTAAATGACCTGGAAATTGTGCTTTGGAAAAATTTATGAAAATAGTATTCATATTCCGGAAGCATCTATATGCTACATTTTTGGAGTGGATACTTTCACGCTGTAGAGATCCGTATGCTATAATTATGTTATAGAAATAATAAATAATATATTAGAAATAAATTGAAAAAACCTAACACTAGAAAAAACTCCGCAGAAAAATGAGTAAGTTTGTCTTTTCAACACCATTATTTTCATCTCAAATAACAAACATACAACTGTCAGAAGATATTAATATGTACGAGTATAATTTAAATAGAAAGAATGTTCTTATGATAAATACAAAAGAAGTGTTTTTCTTACGTTGAGTTAGCTTAAATCGACCCTCTTTGAATAATTGAGCATAAACTACTTCACTGTCACATAAAATTGAGCAATTCTGTAACAGATAATCTTCAGCTTTTCCCAGAAACCGGAAATCATACGTCTTTACTTTATCATCTCGGTTAATGGACATGATACTTTCCTCTTTTTCATCGAACTTCAGATCTTTTTTGAAACTGGGCTGAAACTTTGTGTTTGTTTTCAGCGATCCATTTGTTAATAGCGGTGTAGAATTATAATGTTCCAATACAAATGATGTATTCTGAGAAAGAGGTAATAATGTGTTGTTTTTTGTTGGTTCTTGAAGAATTTTTTGGTTTATTATCAACCATTTATTTGGCGATTGAAATAACTTCAAATATTCTGCCTGTATAAAACAAAAATAAATGTTATTCTTATTAAATACACAGATACATATACAAGTGTAAAAGAGTACCTTTATTCAATAAAGTAAAAATAAAGTATTAAATATATTTGTGACCAGTGTGTGTTTCTTTACACAAAGTAGCACATGAATATATTCGTGTTGTTAAAAAATGTACCCGAATTTTAAACATATCACTATTTTTGGGGCAAAACTAAATGTTTTTCATTGCTGGCATTAGTAAACATTAAGATTAAACTCAGTGCAAGTACACAATTGAACAGCATATAGAATATTTAAAGAATTAGTTTAACGAGATGAATAATTTGCGGAGAAAAAATGGTGGCAGATTTTCAATATCAGCCCATTTTGAGACACTTTCAAAAAAAACTATTTCATCAAGAGACTAAAATTCGTATTGTTTGTAACTATATGATATATTTCTATTCTAAAATATTACATTCTGGCTTATATTTCTATTCTGTTATCATCATTACACAGAATTGCAATATATCTGTATAGTAATATTAAAAGACTTGGAAACCAAACTATTAATCTTTTTTTAATACCGTGTGAGCTTTCAGAATGGAACATATGAATCTACACAGTGTGAAGATATCCATCTCAAAAGTGGAGTATATGGACAATTGCTCAACGGACTGGGCATCTAGTCGTGCATTTTTTAAAATCTGACAGATGTGGGATTCAAACCAGCATTCTTCGGATTATTAGGTGCGCATGCTAACCTCTACGCTACCGGGGAGATAAGAAAATACATTAACGTATACATTTTAATGAAAGGAAATACTATTTTAATTATTAATATCAATATTTTAATGTTTTACTTACATTTTTTAAGCACTGAAACGAACATGGGCAGTTTATATCCAGTATGTATAGTGACGAATCATCAGGAAATATCATTTTGTCACTCTTACATTCCAAAAATACATTTGAACGATAACCTTTGACAGAGAGGGCTTTAGTTAATTCTGACAATGTTCCTGTAAAGTATTTTTACTCGTAATTTATTTTATTTAACTATTTATTAATTAATATGGAATTATTACATACAGATACGGAAGCGATGTATTAGCACTCTATATTCAAAGATAACTCATCTTTACAATGAAACTATGTTATCTTTGTGGATAGAACAACCTTGTTTTATCTTAATTATCTTAGTTGAACATACATTTGATATAAAGCGTACTTAAATGTGTGACAATTTTAGTCCTGGGTAATTTTTGTTTGTCGTCACATTGTGAATATCCTATACACAATATATCTGGAGTGGACACCGTAAAAAATATTGTTATCTACTAAATATATTTAATATAATGCTTACGTATATCCCAGCACAAAAAACCATTAATGAAAGCCGGCCATTTTTGAAATTGCAGAATATCTTCGATCAACAAAATGGCGTCATTGCTTGAAAACGAAATGGAGCCGTTCGAAATTTGAATCAGGCATATAAGCAGAGACAATTGTGCGAGTGTGTGAATTCCCATGTCGGATGTATCCGATACGTTTTGCTCCGTAAGGCAGGTCTCGAATTGAGTTCTCCCTTTGTTCAACGGAGCGATTTATAAAGAGAAAATGTCCGCTATTGGATTGGTGAATTAATAATTACATTTTTTATTTACACGCTGTTTGGTATAATGGATAAATTATAGGTTCGGATTCAGTGTAGCTCAATGATATGTAATTGGAATAGATAGTAATTATGTTAAGTGTTTACTTGTTAATGTCGTACTGGAGAATAAAAACTCTAAATAATGAAGTATGCCATATCTGTTTAACAGGGATATTAAACCCTTAAATGTTCTATAAATATCAAGCGATCTGGCTAGCGCAAGACACATTATAAACAAGTAATGTATCTATATTTATAAAAGATTGAAGACACCTGCTGTAATATGTTGGTAAATATAAATTAAATATTGGTGTGTGCTTATTACCATATGAACACAAACGTAATTCTTTCAAACATGGTATTAATTAAATTGAGATTTACAGATATATAGTATTATATGTTTTTTTTAATGATTGTGATAGTACTGTTTACTTGTGTTTCATCACATATTATAAAACCGAAAATCCGTAATATAATTACATAGGCCGACGCTTGATTGTTAAACTTTAATTAAAACTTGTATTAATGTGATCTTTGAGTGTTTGTGATTTAAATCACATTCGCTCAAAAAATGGAGTACATGAGAAGATTTACCTTTTTTACATCAAATTTGTTTCAAGCTATTGCCTATCCTATTTGGCGAACCACATATATCTCAGAAATGCGAAGATAACGACTGCATTAATAAAGAATATAAAACTTTGCATTTTAAGACTTACTGTTGATAGATTTGTTTTGATTTTAATTTGTTGTCAGCAAATTGCTCGGTCCAACGGCCACCCAGTCCTACATCTTAAGATTTAAAAAATCTTACAGCTGCGGGATTAGATTGAAAATATTTGAACTCATAACCTCTGGCTCCAAGCCGCGTACGCTAATATCTCGGCAACCAAAAAAACTGTAATTATTGACTGTATATTTTTTCTTAAAATATAAAAAAAATGTATTAAAATAAAAGCAGTTTGTTATTTTTTCTGGTGAGTAGGATAGTGTTTAGAAATACATCGAACTTTCTTATTACTCGGTTTTAAAATAACACGGTGCTATTCCCATTTTTTAGTTTAAATCCAGTATACTCAAAAATTTGGAAATAAATATTACACAGGCTGTGAATAATCTCAAGATAAAAGCGACGTCGTACAAAATGTGGATAAACGGGATCGTTCATTGTCTGATAGCGAATCTTTGTTACAATTATTTTTAAGTATTTTTTAACAGAACTTAAATATATTGAACAATAATTAGTTTAATTCTTTTGGTGTATATTGATTTTTATACAAGGAAAGCTACCCACTTTTAATCTAGTATACTATATTACACAGTATTACATGAAATGTATACACCGTATACAATGAGAGTTTGTTGTACTCATAGTTTCCATATAAATATATTTTAATTTTGTGGAAGTCAAGAGTATTTGAATTCTTAATGGTGTTTTATATAAAACAATAGCCGAGAAACTATCCAACTTTTCATAGTCATAAAAAAGCTTTTGAGACCGAGCTATTTCTTTTAATTTACCTTGAAAAATAAATACAATTTCAAGAGCTTTTTACCGTCTCTCGAGGACGCCATTTCGTTTTCCGATAATATAAAATTTACTGAACAAACACACCAGGCAGATTTCGTTTCGATTTCAAAGAGCCGTCATTGATTTAAGAGACTTTCTTAATTTATGTATCGGAAGGATTGACAGCGATTGGAAGCTTTTGTACTTTTATATAAAGCCTTAACAATAAAATGAAAAAGGCTATTTTAGAAATTTACGTGATATGGTTGGTGAGCCATAACCAGGCCCGCTAAGCACCAGCTTTGTATTAATTGTTTGACTAAGAGAGTTACAATTCCCGGACTTTTTTTGATACGAAAAAATGGGAAACTTTAAATTATATTCCTGGGAATATGAGCAAAAAAGCGAGTAAATTAGAATACTATACTAAGTTATTTATTTAAACAATAAATATTCGGGGTGATGCGGGTTCGACTGGATGTCTATTGGGTTGAGAAATTGTCTGAATAAATAATCTGACAAGCCATGTCTTCTCTATACTCCATTTCTGGGCTGGATGTCTTCACACTGTTAGTATCCTGGATAAACATTTACAAACAAATTGGAAAAACTTTATATCTTGAAAATTTCTTATCTGTAGTTAAATCATAGTATGGTATTAAGTCTCCACGGTAGTGTAGTTGGTAGCGTGCGTGTCTATCAATCTGGGGAATGCGGGTTTGATTCTCCATCTATCGGATTTTAAAATTTCGAAAACGCAGGACTGGTTGGGTTGAGTAATTGTCTGATAAACAATAATCTGTCAAGACGTCTTCATATTGTGGAGACCTATATACTCCTCTTTCGGAGTGGATATCTTCACACTGTGTATATACATATGGTTCACGTTGGAAGCGAAGATGGGATATAAAAAAATGGTGTTAAATGATACAGAGCGATTGGTTATTGAAGGACAGTTGAATTTAAGACATTCGAAAGGATTCATTCAATTATGAGACTTGAAGACAAAATAACCAACATCAAAGAACACGTGCTTACCAAAAGACTGTCGCGTGGAATATATTTTAGAAAAATATAGTATTGTATAGAATGATATTTTATTAAAGATGTTCAACGTAATGACATATTTTCCACATTACAGATATTAAATAATATAAATTATATACAATATAAGGGAAAGATTTCCATCCATTTTTGGATTGTAAAACTCCTTATGCATCTCCGAAATTCGGGCCCATTACTTTCGGCTCCAAAGAACGCACGTTCACCACTTAGCTTAAATATTATTGTGATAAAATTAACTGTAAGAATACAATTTTATTTTTAATACTTATAGGTAATCCAGAATAAATTTCACTTCTACTGTGGGCCACAAATGTATTATTTTTAAACCTTACTGTTAAAAAACTGTTCAATTTGGTTCACAATAAAACTAAGTTGATTAAGTTTAATTTGTTTCTACGACTTGAAGTCAAGTTTACGAAAACACCAAAATATGTTATTTTAGGAAGATATAAAAACTTGCTAACTTCTTTAGTTTTTATGTTATTACTCAGATTTAAGACGGACTGTAATTTGTATTTTTCTTAATAAATGAGAATGAAAACATATAAAAAAGATTTTATTTCAGTGTTATTCGTGATAGAAATAGTTAGTTGCTTCGATAGCTAGCTTGATAAGTGCGTTGATTTTTTTTTCAATTTGTAAAAACATCTTAGCAGGCAAAGAGTTAAATGTTTTATATAAATCAATGATTAGACTATAAGCCAATATAATATAACGTTTAAATCGATAGGTTTTACATAAAGAATCATTTAAAACGAGACTATAAATTTAATCAAAACTTTATGAAAAATAATGAAACAATTGAATTCAATTCAAATATTTAACTGTGGAATTTTAAATAATTAACAAATTACATAAGAATAGAAAGCTTATAATCAATTACTTAGTTATTACAGATTTAGGAGACTAATATTGAAAACAACGAAGTTGAAAATAATTTTGATTAATATGAATACATCCTTATACGTAAATTCATTTCTTCATACATATTATAATAATATTTAACACTTCCAAAGATGTATGTGTATTTATTGTCGTTCGCAAATCAGCAAGAAATGCTAAAAACGTCGTTAGAAATCGTTTTTAAATCATTGTGTCTAGTTTTTGTTTAATGTTACGCATAGATAACATGAAACGTTTAATATAGATATTTTTAAATACAAATTACAATACAGTTGGTTCTGCGTGGCCCCTTATCTCTAGGATTTTAAGATTTGGAAAACATAATGGAAACCAATGAGATAAATTAAATTTTAATGTGTTATACACAGAATTTTTGAATCAAGTATTTTATTGAGAATTTTTGTTTTTATCACACTGCTGTAGAATGGACTTCTTCTTCTACTTCTGCGATATCTGCTCCTCTTATAGAGAATATGGCTGCCACGTGTCGTCACCAGTAATCTCTGTCGTCCACTAATCATCTTGCACCCTCCCAGATCATGTCAGCATCCCTTAATTCCGCCGAGTGTGTCCAAGACGTATAATGTTAAATATTTATGTAGCTGTGGGACTAAGCTGTGATTTTCAGCTTCAATGCATGCGCGTTTACCAATCAGCTTCCAGGAATGCAATAGTATTAAAATTCATGGAATTTCATGTAAAATATATAATGATAGTGTCTGTAGAGAGTTTTTTGTCTTTGTGCGGCATACAAGGCATTATTAATTTATCCAAAAGATTTCTATTGTAATATTTGAGGGGTGTTTTTCCAAAGTGAACTTATTCCACTATGTCAAAATTCAAAATAGAACATTTTGAACTAGTATTTTTTAAATTAATATTTTCGACTGAT
>JAGVSQ010003099.1:0-22568 GCA_022683975.1 Rhyacophila evoluta | reverse complement strand
AAATGCAGGCGCAAACATCCCATTAATAAATAATAAATCGTGTGAAATAAATATCATAAAAATAATTTGTGTTTTTTATTGAAGCAATGAAGAAAAATATAGGGGGCATGAATTTTTTTTTTATAATCCGGGGGGGGTGCCATGCAAAAAAGGTTGGGAAACCCTGTTCTAGAACTACATAATACAAATTTCACAGAATCACAATTCATGATTTATTATCAGGTACATTTTTCTGGTTTGGTTTGAAAATATAGCATACAAATAATTGCACATCGTTGGCTGAAAAGTGCAGTTTATAAATCCACTTTTATCTGACTTAATATCACCTATATTCATGTCACATACTAATCTGACAATCGAAAGATATTTTAACATATCGAAAAAACCTTCCATGAAAATTTGATAACTTCATTCCGATCCGAAACATATACTGCAAAATATATAGCTCTTCCCTTTTGTGTTCAGATCTATCAAAAGTATGTTGTTCATAAGCAGCCCTACGAATAAATCATTTAAATATGTTTTGTTTTATCAAAATAATCGCAAAACCTAATAGCAAAATAATCAGTTTTTACACTCCTGTAAAATTTTCAAAAGTGGACTTACCAAATTTGCATTTTAAGCCGTTGACATGATTGTTTTGCTGAATCACATTTTGTAAAGCATCTTGAATAATCCTTTTCACTCAGTGTGGGTACCGTGAACCAAATATTAAATAAAATCTACCATTACTTTATTAGTCATATTGATTAGATCCATTTCATAGAGGCTGATAAAGCATTGAAGTGTAAAATGAGTCGTGACATAGTATCCACACATGCGTTACAAAACTTCCACTGAAATAAGCGTGGTGTTGGGATATCTGATATTGAATACCTCATTCATATCTCTAAGAATATTATATTTTGATGCCAAACCTGAAATCCTGAATGCTGTAGCTTTAAGTAGCTTTGTAGCAGTATCAAAAACCATCGAAAAACACAATTATAAATATTTCAGAAATATATGAAGAAATATTGTCTTAGTGAATTAACCCAAATTTAAATATATTGTTCTATTGTAAACTGCTTTTAATAAATGATTGACATTTTTTTAACTATGCCTAATTTTTTCAACCTCCACCCACTTACCTTTCCCATGAGTACGTACGTAAGCTCTCCGATTTTCCAGGTAGATGGTAAACATATTTCCCGCAGTTGCATTGTAAACAAGAACTAAAACATCCATCATGTCAGACATCATATCCAATCAGGGCTACCAGAAATGGAAGCCATAAGTCTCTCTCCACCTTATCTATATAATATATCATTCCATAATGTGAATATTTGAACATTCCATAGTGTCGTTTTTTATCAGTCAAAACACCGTTCGATTGATGCCAAGGTCATGTTTTTTGTATGGGATTCTTCCTCATATTTAATGTTTAATATTTATGTTCCTTAGTTCAAAAAAGATATATCCCTACTCCTATAATTACTGTCAACTTCAATAATGAATGAAACATGCCAAGAGTTACACGGGTAAGTAATAAATGGAATCCATAGTATTTAGAAAATTCATATCATGTCGGTTTCCGAGCACATTATTACTCAATTCTTAGTAAATATTTAGAAATTTTCATTTTTCATTTAAATGGCAATAACCGATTTCAGTCAGTCAGATGTTAATTTGACCTGAACTGATCACCAGAATCATCTACACTGCCTTTTTATTTTCAATTTTCGAATAAGCTATTGACTTATTGAAAACAAGAAGAAACTGATAAATCAGTTAAATAAGACCCGCACTCTGGCAACCCCTGCTATACACTATAGTCTCATAACCGGTATTAACAGGTACAAAAATCTTACAGAACTTCCATAAATATTACCCAAGTGGAGCAATTTCAATAAAAATAAATCTTTATCAACAGTAAAAAAAAGGAAAAGGGCAGAAATGTTTTTACAAAAAATTTATTTCTAACTTATAATCAGTTCTCAAACATAACATTGCGATTTTACAAATTAATCTAAAATACTAAAAGTAGCATCTCTACAAAATAAAAGTAAACATAAAATTATTTATTCTATTGTGGTAATATTAATTATCATAGACAGCTACTTTTTGATGCTGGACTAGTATAAGTTTTTACTGTCATACAAAGAAACAGCCATTTATAAATTCAATATTCCTTCACTTAAAATATACACTGACGCGAGGCAGTCACCGAAGTTAGCATATTTAATTTCGTTGGTCTATGACATAACTTATTTTGTTTCAGTCCACATGTCCGTGCTATTCTTGGAATGCTAAATGAAGAATTTGAATGATACCAAGAAGACCTGAAAGATATTGTAGCTCAGAGATCAAAGGGTTCAAAGATGATATTTTCATTATTTTGATAAGTTCTCCTTCCCTAAGTGGAAATTGTCTTAATAATTGCCCATTAAAATACCAAGATATACATTACAAATTTATTTTAAAAAATTTGACAATTCTTTACTATATTTACATATAAAATATACACTGTTTTCTTGTTTGACAGTAAAAACTGAGTCCAAAGATATATGTCTTATATTTTAGTACATTTTATAGACCGTCAACAATATACGCCGCAATTTAGACTTCCATGATATCAAACAACGGAAAAAATTGAATTATATATACATAGTATTATATTAATAACAATTGATACCGAAAGACATTCTCGAACCTTAATGGAATTTAAGGTGAGGTGAACAGATTGGTTATAATTCAATTACGAAAAAGTTGTAATGTTGTCGATACAAAACAAAATGGTAACCTTCATTCACACATAACCCTTGTGCATGTCTAAATATAAACCGGTGTAGACGACTTAAACTAGGTTAAGTCAACAAATGCATTTACAAAAAGCTGTGTTCCATGGAATATAGAAAATGATAAGTAAATATTTTTCATTTTCAGATTCGAAATTTGTTAAAATAAAATAATAAAAGACATTGCACACTTATAATAACTTTAACGGGTTGAAATTTACTCTCAGTTTTATGGAAACTCACAGCAGATGAGTTTAATTGACTTCGAAGAATTCGATAGAATAATAACCATTAACCGGATTAATGCGGTTGCCAAAAGCTCGTGTCGGAGCATGACCCATTCAATACGTGTCAAGCACGGTATCGAGTTTTTTGTGCTGCAGCCACATATTTAATGAACTCTTTGACAATAGCGGATAATTCAAAAAAAATTAATTACAAAACCGATATATGTAATCGGTTGATTACATATACAGTAGAATCCCATTGTAACGAAACTCCAGGGATTTGTTATAAAGAGATTTGACTTGGTATATAATACCAAGTAATATTTCATAAAATAATCCATTATAATATCCAAAGTTGAGTGAAACCCATAATACATTTCATATTAATGACAATTATTAATTAATATATTTTTAAATATTCCACCAACCAGATTATCATCGCCGGACATGAATAGGAACTTATTATTATATAATTGGATTTAAAACATACTTATGATCAAACTATATAAAATAATCATAAATTACCGCCAAGTGGACGCCAATCATCGAAAAGAAGAACATATATATTGTTATTGGCTTGAAATTAAACTATCAAATTCTGAGAAGTAAATAGGTTAGTCCACAATGATATTAAAAAATATAATTCTTTCGAGATACAGCCCATGAGCTGCCTTCCACAAGGTTTAGCACGACACAATAATTGTTTTATACGATATACATATTATATGTTCATGTGAAGACACCTCTTGCTTAGAAATACAGTCTAGATGATAGAAAAATGCCAAGTATGAACCTCTCGAGGCATAACGACAGATGAATTTATGTGGAGATAAGCAATCCTATAATATTGTGAGATTTTTCCTTGTAACATTTTTCTGCGCTGTATTATAAAGATGGCGTTGGGAGCACATTTTCGTTTTTATGAAATAGGAATAGAAACATTTTGTTATTCTAAAAATAAGTAGTATTTAGTTCTTTCCTTCTTTCTTTTCTTCGCTTGTGGAGTCGCCTGTATTTTCTGTTGAAGAGGATGAAGATGATGAACCAGATGAAGAACCGGATGAAGAGCCAGATGAATCTCTATCAGCAGCCATCTGGAAAATGATTTCATTATTAGATTTCATTCATAACAATTTCTCATTATTTTGAAATGTAACCAGCACATTAAACATGCATATGGGTGTTTGTTAAGTTTTATCTAGTGAACATACAATGTGTTATACCTTTATGAAGTCTTACATGCTCATAAAAACTATTGATTTGTTTAACCCTTTGAGCGAGAATTACTAATAATGATCGTTGTTGACATCATAATGCTTGTGAGGGTAAGCGATTTCGGCAATATACTACTGCGCGAATGTGTCAGAGGTATGCAAATGTTCTTGTATATTCAAATGCCAACTACTGTATTTTTCTTTAGCATGATATAGGAATATGCATTCCAAAGTTTTATGTGAAATAGTTTACACTATCAAAGGTGACTAAATTTGAGCTGTAACCATACCGAAGAACACATTGTATGTTGAACCAGTGCGAAATGGTGCTATCTTTGCCAAATTGACCTGATAGTAAAATGTGTAGATTTATATACCTTTTTGTATGCCTGTTCGAAGAGTTTCAATGAAGCCTGCTGAAGAGTATTGGTGGCGGCTTTAAGAGCTTCAGGGTCGGTTTGATCTTTATTGGCGAGCAATTCTCGTACTTTGGTAATTTCAGCTTTCATTTTCTCGCACTGTAAATTAAAAATTATACATAATGAATATTGTATACATGACAATTAGTATGATTATACTTTTTTTCAAATATCATTTTATTTTCATTAATATTTCGCGAATAGTTTTTATTCTTGAAATGTCAAAGTGACACATGGAATCTACGTCGGACACGCGCAATATACATGAAGGGTAAAATTACGCATGTGATTGCAGTGCTGCCAAGTTAATGTTTTACTGTAAAATTCGCATCTAGCTTAACATTGTGTGCTAAACAAGACCTTAATAATTGAACATTATTGCTATATGAGTATCTTCAATATTACTTCAAAATTAATATCAAATTTATACATAACTACGGTATATATATATGGAATTTCCGATGCATCTTTGGTGTAACTGAAAACCAAAATTCAACTATTAATAATAAAAATCTAGATTGAACTCATTAAGTATATGGAAGGTTACCTCTTCTTGTGGTAGCTGGTCTTTGAATTCTTCCATCTTGGCTTCAGTGTCATGAACAATAGATTCAGCTTGGTTGGAAGCTTCCACTCTCTCTCTTCTCAGTTTGTCTTCAGCTGCGTACTGTTCTGCATTCTTTACCATATTTTCGATTTCATCTTTGCTCAAACCGCCTGATGACTGGATAACGACTGAGGAAAATTGAAACAATTGATTATTAATAATTGATGAAAGGTGTTATGCTTGCAAAAAACGTCAACCATTTTACACACACAGACTGGAAAGTACAGTAACTCTTTTTAACAAAACGTATTGCAATATAAGTTATTATAATCAACATTTATTACAAAGTTTTAATAATCGCTAACGTCTGGAAGGGGACACATGGCAACGCACAAAACACCGAATGGATATCAAGCAAAGCATGTGTTTTTAAAATATATATATACAACAATATATTAAATTAAATAGGGAGGGATGTTAGATATCATAGATAAAACACTATATCGACTCCAATGTGGAATATATGAACCCACCTAGATGTATTTGATTATTTTTTGAGAGCTAAGTATTGAGCTATGATAGGTGACAATTTGTAATAATGTATCAAATTAAACTTACTTTGTTGTTCCTTGCCGGTCCCCTTATCTCTGGCAGAGACGTGTACGATACCGTTAGCGTCAATATCGAAGGTGACTTCTACCTGTGGTACACCACGGGGCGCAGGGGGGATTCCGATCAGTGAGAAAGCTCCAAGTTGCTTGTTGTCTGATGCCATTTCTCGCTCGCCTTGGTGCACTTTGATTTCTACCTGGGTTTGACCGTCAGCAGCTGAAAATAGTGTTAATGTAGTTCCATGATGGTTTATATTGTCAAGATCCATATTTTAATCAGTCAGTATTTGCATTCAAGGGTAGAGCTGTGAACGGCCAGCAAAAAACCATTGAAAACAAAATATCCTCTGATTGATTCCCAAGTTTATCAATTATGCAATAAATTTGTCTTTAGAGTAGCATAGATATTTAGCTAACCTGTGGAGAATACTTGACTCTTCTTAGTAGGGATAGTGGTATTTCTAGTAATGAGTTTTGTAAATACTCCTCCTAGGGTTTCAATTCCAAGTGACAGAGGAGTAACATCAAGCAGCAGAACGTCAGTAACATCTCCGGCCAAAACTCCACCCTGGACAGCAGCACCCACAGCTACGGCCTCATCGGGGTTGACAGCGCGAGACGCCACACGGCCAAAGATTTCTTGAACAGTTGCTTGCACCTAATTGATAAGATAAAATGATTAATCAGAAATAGAAACATGAGAAATTTCTGGATTTATAACAGATTCTAAACATACTGATTTTATCTATCGGAGAAAAAGATGAAAAGAGCTTTCTTCATCAAAGATTCCAAATGTTATGTGAAATTTCAGTAACAGGTAACTTTAGATTGTTCCTTGGTATTTTGATAGGAATCTAAGAAAACATATTTAATCCATAAAAAAAATTAGATAATCTGATAAATGTAGAATCATTACTTTCGCTTATATAATGAGATTCTCTTGGACTACAGACATTAGTCAACTTACAAAACTTACTATACACGCAGCATCTACTGTCTATTACAGTCTCAATCAAGTCATGGGTTATCTCAAATAACCAAAAAAACAAAATTGAATTATTTCTGTTCCAGATTGTATTCTAACATTTACTTGAAAAACCTATTAACAAAATCAGAATGTATTTATTTGGAAAATAATTGATATTACCTTTGGCATTCTGGTCATGCCCCCAACGAGGAGTACTTCACCGATGTCTGTTCTCTGCACCTCACCATCCTGCATAGCCTTTTGACATGGGCCAACTGTCCTCTTGATCAGATCGCCGACCAAATTTTCCAGTTTTGTACGAGTGAGCTGCCAAACAAAATCACAAATAAAATATCGTCATAGTAATATGATTGAAATAAAACACAGCATATGAAAGTCAAAATGATTACCTTGAGATTCATATGTTTAGGCCCTGAAGCATCCATGGTGATGTAAGGCAAATTGACATCAGTCTGCATAGAGCTGGACAACTCAATTTTGGCTTTCTCAGCAGATTCCTTCAACCGCTGCATGGCCATTGGGTCCTTCCTGATATCTACTCCTTGCTGCATTAACAATAAAAAATAGTTAAAATCCCATTTCATAGTGATCATAATGAAGATCGATTATCAATTATAATACTCTGAATCTCAACTGATTTTAATATTTCCACCCAATTTCAATTGCTTATTTACAAATTATGGTTATAGAGACAGGAAATTAACCATACATAAAAACATAATACTAATATCAAAGAGCGCTTCTCGGTACAACTTATAACATAATCAATTTTTTGGATTTAAATATATTATTCCAATAATGAATGCAAAATTAAAAGTGAAAAAACAATTGATTGTAAAATCTTATTTTAACGCAATAGATCGAATATCAAAATATTGCAAGTAAACTATAAGAAAAGTATTTATGAATGCATTTAATGCTGCGTGCAGGCTGGGCCAAAAACAAGCGAACGAAGGCTTATTTTATATTGTTGTAAGCCTTCGTGCGCTTGTTTTCGGCCCAGCCTGGCTGCAGTGTAAGACAATTGATTCGGACTGAAGTAGTGAAATGAACTAACCTCTTTCTTGAATTCTGAAACTAAGAAATTGACTAAAACATTGTCGAAATCCTCTCCTCCGAGGAAAGTATCTCCGTTGGTTGACTTCACTTCAAAGACACCCTTCTGGATTTCCAAGATGGAAATATCAAAGGTACCACCTCCCAGATCATACACAGCAATGCTATTAATAAAATAGAAAAGTCGATAAATATCAATAATATTACAAAATTTGAATTAATAATTATTCAGGCAATGTGGGTGTATTACTTATATCGATAGAAATTGAAATTATCAAGTCAATAATTTTTTAAGTAATTAGGTGTTTTAGTAGTGTCTAGTGACATAAGGACCTTAGCATGCTACCTAATTAATGCTAATTCAAAAGATATCAAATGTCTTATTGGGCAGATAAACTACCATGAAACAGGAATTAATTTATAATATATTATATGTATCTGTACACCAAGTTCAAAAAAGTCTCCGAAATTATAGTATCAGACACTCGCTGGCATGGCGGTGTTAATCTAGCAACACTGCAAAGGTGTCAGAAGCTTTATATGCTAAAAGCACCGATCGGTGTTGCAGACATGAAGGAAAAACAATCTTATTTTACGCACATTTTGTCATCAGTTTTGTCCATGCCATAAGCGAGCGCTGCGGCTGTGGGCTCATTGATAACTCTCAAGACATTCAAACCAGCAATTTGACCTGGAAACATAACAATAGATATAAATACATACCGTAACACGGTTACATAGTATTGTAGCTTCAAAAACATATGCTTATGTAGAATAACACGAGTGATGTGATTTGATTCACGGTGAGTTCAGAGATTAGGGAAAAGACTGAACAATTCCCTATTATAGCAAAATCCCACTATAATGAAACTCGTGGTACCACCCTTTTTGTTTCATTATACCGAAATTGTATTATACTGAAAATAGGGAAAATATTGTTACATAATGTATAAACGTTTGTTCAGGACAATAAAAAATAAACATTTCACTAGAAATTTCATTACTTCGGCATTCGTTTCAAGATTTGACCTGTAAAACGTGAATTTAAGTTTAAAAAAATATATTTACCTGCATCTTTGGTAGCCTGACGCTGTGAATCATTGAAATATGCGGGAACTGTTACAACTGCGTTTTTTACAGGGGTGTTCAGATAAGCCTCGGCTGTCTCCTTCATCTAAAAGGACACAGACTTTAAATGCCAAAAAAGTCTAATTGGAAATAAAAATTAAACATTATCAAATGAAGTCAAACAAATTTGCACTAATTAAAAAAACAATTGCTTAGCTGATATTGCAATTATATTGTAATGACATTTGCAACATCATATTTTGATCCTAATGAACTTTTTATTATAGTACTCTAACTTATCATTTACTTTGAAAACAGGAAGTGATTCACATTGCAATTCTTGAAATGTAATAGTGAAACTCAACACCATCTGAACAAATAATGACAAACAAACCAACAAAAGTTCAAATAAAACAAATAAGCATCGAAAAAAAATTATTCGACTATTTTACTTTTAAAGGACTGAATACAGCATTTCATTTCTAATATTATGACAATAATGTCAGTGAGCCTTTTATTAGAGATAATTTCAAAGCAATAAAATAAAAATGTCCGCCATGTTCAAAAAAGTCTCCAACAGATTCAAGTCAAACACTCGCTGGCATGGCTTATAATATTGCAACACTGCTAAGGCACTTAGGACATTTAAACCCCTAAGCACCAATCGGTGTTGCCAAAATCGGAATATTCCTCAAAATAATACATAACATTTGTGTAAAAACATTAATTATGCAAACCTTGACAAGAACGAATGCTCCGATTTGACTAGGGGAATACATTTTTCCATCTGTCGCCTGGACCCATGCATCTCCATTTGATGCCTTCACAATTTTGTATGAAAGATTCTTCCTATAATAAAATAAAGGGGAATATTTTTTATTTTAAATATTAGCACAGTAAAAACGCATCCACAAAACACATTGATATTATTTACTCAAGTTGATCTACTGGCAAGATCTACATATATTTCATTCATGCCAGTTTTTAGAACTTCACTGCAAGAATTTCCATTTGACTGGTAAATCCAGCAATGATCTGAACTACAGATAATCCAGAAGATAGATATAAATTTTGCCTATTCATTTATGTTGCCCAAGTTTTAAAATCTAGGGCTATGGTAGTACTCACTTGTCTTTACTGACTTCAGCATCATCGAAGCGCCTGCCAATCAAACGCTTGGTCGCATAAAAGGTGTTAGCGGAGTTAGTAACTGCCTGACGCTTGGCGGGGGCACCTACTAAGCGTTCTCCATCTCGCGTGAATGCAACATGAGACGGTGTTGTGCGACTTCCTTCACTATTTTCAACCACCTGTAAGATTATCGAAAGTATTCAATACATTCTTAAACCTTTTAATAGTGAATTAATTTTCTATGCACACGTTTTTAAAATGAATATCTTTCGCCGCTATCAATTCAACTGATATCGTAAAATCAATCTAAATGAATATCCCGATTTTCAAACAAACATAATAAGCAAAAAAGTTATTCCAAATTGGTAAAAATGTGTATAAAAGTATCACATGGCCGCTCAAATGACCACTTGAAAACAAATTTGAACCCATAGTACTGATTTATGCGACATTTTATGTCTTTCTGTGAACAGGTTAATATTGAAACTCTTTTAATTTATTTACAAATCATAATAATTATCGAAAGAGCATAAGGTATTTTTTAATGTTGAACTCAACTTCTTTTTACTGATTTTTTTCATATTTACGTATTTTATAAAAATTTATTGTATTAAAATATATAATATAATTGTAATGACTTCCACATATCATTGATAGATCTATCTAGTATTTATATTTAAAAAAATAATAACATTATATTAAAAAATATAAGAATGGCTTTGAAAATAAGGTGACAAGGTGTATGGACGTATATGTATGCCCATACTAATCAAAGGGCTAAGAAATCGGTGATGCCACTATTATTTATCTTTCTTCGTAATGTTGTTATCTAATGTGATAAATGATATTTTTCTCTCATTAATTGAGAGTTGGTAAGTGGGATTTTGGCATTACACAATATCCCTTGTCATAATTTGTGAAAAATATGGTTAATAGTTGTAAAAAATACCAATTTATTTTATTCATATGTTAAAACTATTGAACAAACCTTGGCTTGTTTTCCTTCCATAACAGCAACACATGAATTTGTTGTACCAAGATCAATACCAATAACAGCTCCTTTAACTGTTTCAGACCTAAGAAAATGAAATTAAAATTTATTAACAAGACATAGTGTGGGTCTAAAAGCACTACTTATGACCACAGCCTTAAGAGATGTAGATTTTAGGATTTGAATGAAATAATATTGCACGTTAAAACCAGATAACGCTAGCTAATATGAGGACGTTTTTATCAACAGCAGTCAAGCCTTCCTTTACTTGGTGAGACATAGGACAACCATAGTAATAAACTGTTGACATGGTGCGGTGCTCATTTACTAAACCTTCAAGACTCACCAGACGTGTCAAATTTTGAAAACTTTTACCGAGCAGTAAGCAAATGGCTGACCTCCTGATAAAAGTGGCAACAAGCTGTCTTAATGAAGTTAAGTCATGAATCTTTTTCGCAAATACATGATAAAATTGACAGCACTACTCACACATACACTTGCATACTTAATATGGTTATCTTAGAGATTGGCGCACACAGATGTTTATTAATCTCGTTCATTTCACTCCCAACCGCCAAGATGACAATGTCTGTGTATTAAAAACATCAATGCAAACCATTCCTTACTAAGGAACTTGTATATTACATTATTTATAAGCACCAAGTGAAAATAGTGATGTGACAGTTTGCCGCCATTTTGTTTCTCCATTAACGCCAATCTCTAAGATAACCCTTTATATTTCTATTTCCAATTTGAGAACATTTTTATAAATTGTACGCTAACTTTTAGATGACAATTACTATAAATATTTTTTTGAAAAATCACTTTATCGTGGTTAAAACTTTTAATTTTCATATTAAACCACGGATATACAAATGTCAACGTGACGTATAGACACATCCCCACGTGTGCGCATATCCTTGAAACGTGAACATATGCAAGTGTATGTTTGTTTTGTGCTGCCAATTAAATCATGCATTTGTGAAAAGTTTCCATTTTTAATCTGTCGAGTGGCATGAACGTACCGGTGCGTGAGCGATAATTTCGTTCAAAAGGGGCATGCACGTACTTGTTACGTTTGACGTGCAAAAGGTCGTCTGTTGACTTATTTTTTCAATAACTGGGATGTTACTACCATCTAGGGAATATTTTTGAATACTTTTACTCACTGTTTTACAGTTTTTGTCATTACCGACTTAAAGTCACATTCAGACAGTTCAAAAATGCCTGCCACTCGACAGGTTAACTTCATCACAACAGCCTGTCGCCATTGTTACTGATTTCCTCATATATTGAACATCTTAAAATAAATTTCCTTAAGTTTTGACACCTAAGTTTCTTGTATTATAATGATAAGTGATGGAGGCATTTTTTTTTTGATTCGTCATAGTTTAAAATGGTGGCAATTATTTATAGATTTAAAAGTGTTTTTATATGGTGAAACTCCATCAAATAGTTTGACAAATTAGACTCTAATCGCATGTACACTGAGAATGAGGTCTTCAACAGTTTTCATATGGCATATTAATACAATCAGGCATATTTTACAATGACCCAGAAGCCATTACACATTTAATGTCACATACATAACAATGATTATTGCCTCTTGATTACATCATTCAATAGACCCATAGAAAAATTCAAAATATTTGCGGTCTAGATCATTTGAGTCGTTACATACATTTCACAATCATTCAAGATGATTGCAAAAATGTGTTAGAAGTTTAAGGTTATGTAAAAATCGGCGGTGGTCTCAAAGGTCCTCTCAGCAAAATTTACATAAAATAAAGTTAATAGGAGATAGAGTACTCACTTCTGTCTGTATTGGATGTTATGTCTGTGGATGTTCGAGCAAACGGGAGCTCCCGACTAAAAAGAAAGAATTGTTCAATTAAACGCTTTGTCAAATCTACGCAGCGGCACTTTCAATGGCTATGTCAAGATGAAAATGTTAAAAAAGATTTTAAATATTTATTAATACGTACAGGTCGATCAGTGGTAGGCGAACTTAAGAATTTAGTTAAATCTAAGTAAAAATGTGAAAATAAGTTGATAAGGGCGACCCTTGAATATGACATCGTACTCACATTTCTTAATATTGTAGAGAATTTTCTCTGTGTGACAAGATCTGTTGCGACTCCCGTGCATTCAAATGCCTTTCGGCTGATTATTCTTGCAGCACTCAACATTTTGTATTATGTTTTATAATGAAATTATACCGACTAGGAAGTCTAAATTTCACGTGCGAACCAGCGCGGATGACGCAATTTGTAAGGAAATGTAAGTTTTCCGAGATGTCGCTAATGTCCACAATTTCAGACTATTATCACTGCTGTATAATCAATTTTTAAAACATCAGTTCTTCCCATAATATGAATTTCTGGTTTTGTTTTTACTATTTAACAGCTAACCAAAAAATGTTTATACATTACATTTTGAAACGAGGTGTTATTTATTTATAACATTCTGTGAATTTTCTATAAATCAAATTTCAATAGAAACTACGTAGTATTATTTTAAAGCCGGCTTTAGTAATAATATCAATGTGATAATAGTAATAACTCATCCAATCAAAATCGTGCATGTCGCATTTTTAAATGAAATATGGCTAAATAGTGATCATATGTTACTTTTCCAGAATATTCCGATTAAAATAGAAAACTTGAATTACAACAAAATATGATTACATTCATAATAAAATCTGCCGAAAATAGAATATTTGTATATGGTTAATACTTTTCGTATTTTTGGATTTCTAACTACTCAAGAAAAAACATACCCAATTTGTCCACACTATCCACGAAATTTTATATTTATAACTACATTATTCTACAATATTATTTGTTTAAATTGCTAATTTCATATACTACCATATTTCTTTAACACACTCGGGAAAAATTATTGGCACATCTGATCATTTTATAATGCAATCAGAATATAGACACAATAAAAATAATGCCCATCACTCAGTTAACTATAAAGAAAGAAATATAAAACATTTTAAAGGATGGGAATGAGGAAATAATATAAAGCATTTTTCAAAAAAAATATGTTTCCACATATAAAAAGCAACCATTAAAAAATATTCAAACAATGCACATTCTGTCTTTCTTGCTTCAACTTTGCTGAAATTTGTTGTAATCCTTAGTATTGTAACATATGAACCACTTTTGAAGAATTTATTCAGTCTCATAATACATTTAAAAAAGCTTGCAAAAACTAAATACAGCATACGTATTTACTTTTGGAAATGTAATATATTAAAAATCAACTTATAATTGAATCTAGACCGATGTTACTATTTTAATATTGCAATACTGCCATGGAAATACACAGCAAAGCTATGTAGTCTAACTAATTTAAATGTAAAATAAAATTTGGGAATGACTTCACTAGTTATCAAAATTTAAAATTCATATAAGGAAATACCGTATTTAACTTACTTACCAACTTACTGTGTTAAATACTCTCAAAACTCTTTAGTCATTATACTGGACTCTTCTTTTTACACAGTGAATAGGTTACACGTAATACTGTATAAAAAAAGTATACTAAAATAAATAATAATGGTGTATACTATACACTCCTTGTAATAAGCTTCATTGTTTGTATTTAAATTTTATTGAAAAAAAATAATTTAAAAAAACTCCCAACAGAAATTATTCACTATCAGACAATAGACAAACCCGTTTATGCACATTTGGTACGACATCGCTTTCATCACTTGCGATATCCAGAGCCTTTGAAATATTTCTTTTCAAATTATCAGGTTTTTTTGGGAGGATGTATCACCGTGTTATTTTAAAACTGTGTAAAATGAGAGTCCAGTGTATGGTGATTAAGGATCCATCCCATTGTCTCGTGAAAGATTTTATTCCAAATACAAATCCACAAACATACATCATAATTATTGATAACATTTTTATTGTAATAATTTATTGTGATGACAACAAAATCAATACGTGAAATTGTATAGTTAAAAACATTGTCGTGGAATAAAGAATTATGGAAAATTGTTTTAGCATCCGCATCTTTCACTCTCAGCATGCTTAATCATCCAGCTATTTTAAAGTGTTTTGTTGTTGATATAAACTTTTATTGTAAACTCAGATTTACAGCTTCATCTTATTTCTCCTCGAAGTAAATGGAAAACAACTGCAGTTAAGCTGTCTATTGTATGATCAGCCGAAGAGAAATCACAGCTTTATCATATAATTTCCCAATGAGTTGTGGGAAAATGTATTTTCCATAAAATATATTTCACATATCTTTCGAGTACACTATAATCAAAGTACTTGATAATTTCGTTGGTTCTTTTCAGTAATTTCCCATTTTCTGACTACCTAAATGTAGGAGAGTGAGGTGTGTAAATAACACTCATTAAAAGACAATATAATATTAACGTGCGGTGAATTATTTTAATTATGATTCCTTGATAAAACAATAGCAAGGTATACTCATTAATATCCCGAAACTATTTTAAAACAAAAATATAAGATATTTTGCATTTTATTTTAACATATAATTATTATAAAAAATATATAAAAATCGTCAGGAATGAACTTCTGAAAAATTTGGAGAAATGTGACCTATACTTATAACTAATATATAAATACTTACATTTCACTTATACAAATAAACTGGGTAAAATATTGTTTAATTAATAAATGTATTAAATAATTAAGAAAATTATAATGTTGCCAAGCCAAAAATCGCTTCTAGAATAAATATAAATAAATTTAAAAGATTTGTCTATAGCACAAACTAATAATATACTGTTTATTATAAAAAAAATGGATAGTACATTCCACTTTTTTATTGATCACGCTTTAACCAGTATATATTGGCAAAATATATCACCGTTTTCAAAAGTAACATTGAAATATACATATGAAAATATAATTTATATTAAATAGTTAATGTTTGATGAACAAGTCAACTTTTTTGGTTGGAACTATTAATCATAATTTTGTTATTATATAAATTTATTGGCTTGGTGAAGATATATTGGTAGATAATTCGTTTTAGCCATCTACAATACATCAAGTTTTTCTCAAGTTCATTGACTTGTGAAGTGATAGATGTTTGTATTGGCCAGCTTTTACATTTGAAAAGTAAAGATGGAGCACTAAGGCCCGACATGGTCTGGTTGCAAATACGATAAAAAAAATGGTTTTCATTCCAGTTACAAGATTTCTTTAAGTACACAAATCAAATGATTGTATCTTAAATTGAAATAAAATGTTACGATATTTAAATACAACATGTTTGTGCACGATAACTTAAAGGTTTAAAAGAATTGGAAAGTGTAATCAAAATCTGCACAAAATTGATTTATTATTAATATTGTACTGCTTATTTAATACCTTAAATTGTAAAGTAAATAAAAATAATAGTAATTAATATTGTGTTGATTATACTTGACAATATATATAATTCAAATAAATAATAATATTTATCAGTAGCATCAGAAATTTACATTATATTGGCTTCACAGTAAGGACTGGACTGACAGTAAAAAATTATGTGTATTAATTCAATAAATAAATAATTTAATATTGTATAATGCTAAATTACGTTATATTTTAAGGTATAATTTCTTTCATATACCATTGTCACACTGGGTAATAAGTTATTTGTTTTTCATAATAATTATAAAAATAAATAGCAAAGTGAAGTGTATAATTTAAAAAAAGTTTTTTGGATATTTTCAGGCAGTATTGTAACAGCTTGTACAGATTGCAATATTTATTAAATAAGATATTTTGCTGAAAAATTATAACAATTTTAACAATTTCAGCCTGAGGGAAGTGGATTAAGATAATCCGGTCTATTTATTGAAAAAAAAAACAATATTTTAACTTGATAAGAGTGAAGATGACCTTTTACATTAAGACAAAAACAGAGTAGCCGAGAATTCAAAACAATTTAAAACCTGTTGTATAAACATTATTCTTCGTATGTCACAAGCTTATCAACTATTCTGAATATCAATATAAATATATAAAAATCCACCATTAGACTACATTCACTACCATTGGGCTTAGCTGAGCTACAGACTTAAAAACAATTGTGCTGCCTTGAGCATAAATAAGTGACCTTACGACTAACAAAAATTAGATTTCTGGCCACAATAACAGTCTTCAATTTGTTGTTTCAACGGTTACTCAATTACAAAATAACGAAAAAATCATTTTTTATTTTTTGAGAGATTCATGAAGGATTTTTGTTAAGTTTTATAAAGAGTAAATACAATAGATAACTATTCTAATAAAGCAAGTCTGTGCAAGATACAGGCCACATGAGACCCACCATGTATTTTGGCAAGCTACGATCGTATTTTTGAAAAATGTTGAATCTTATAAAACAGTTTCATTCGTCTCAATAAATTATTAATTATACTGAAATTCATGATAGTAAATGATGTACCTCTACTAATATTTTACTTGTAGTACAGATGTAGCGGCGATTTTTTTTTTTCATCTGACTTGCCGATTAACAAGTGAAATCAAAGACGTTCCTTCTCATTTAGTGAACTTATTGCCACTTTTTAAATGAGTTTCACGAAGGCAAGTTTTCCGATATATTATTATATATAATAATTCCAGTAAATATATACACCGTTCAGATAAAACTGGTACAATTTTTTCATATTCTAACGAGTGGAAGCTGATGAGCTGTTATCATATGACATAATTGTATACTCTAATTGGTCAGCCTGATAATTAAATCTTATGAAGAATTAAGTAATCTTAAGTTCTTTATCAACATTTTTTTCATGTTATTGTGGCCTAAATCCCATTTTCTTCTTATAATCATAATATGAAATATTACTGAAAATATTGATTTATTAGTATATATCAACCCTGTTTAGGCAAAAGGCATTAACCCTCAGTTTTTGTAAAGAGTTGGTATTTTTAAAATCACAATTGTACACAGCTAAATACACGACCTACCAAATTCCGGTATGGGAAATGGGAATCAAACCTCATTCGCAACATTATTGTTCTGTGAGAGTTACCTAAACAGGGTCAATATCATAATAAGAAGTGAGTTTTATATTTTTTAATGATTTCTAAAATGCAATTACATAGTAATTCACAACAAAGAGATTTATAAGAAGCACATACTGTTGAACAATATCTGGATATTAATTTCCAGTGACATTTATATACAATTGATTTAAAAATATTTTTTAACTTTTCTATAATAATTTATTAACAGGAGAATTAGTCAACAAGTGAAATTGCTTAAAAAAGGATTTTATATTACGTCACCTATCATGAGATAGATAATTTTCTAGGTTATAACAAAATGTAGATTAATTGGAATATAATTGGGGGGGGGGGGTCCCGTGGTAGAGTCTCGGCAGTCAACTGGAGAGACCAAAGTTTAAAACATGTGCGATAAGATTGATGTCACAAATTTTTGACTTTTTTTGAATTTTTGAAATGTAATAAATAACCATTTAACCAGTTATAGCTTATTGTATAAAGCGAAAACACGTGATCATACCCTTTCTTCTTCCGAGGTTATTGAATGATATTTTTTTAGATACAGATTAATGCCTTATCCTGGAAGAGTCAGATGTTCAAAACAAGCTATAACTTTGAGTATAACTTAACGCACAAAATATTTTTCTTCTTCTTCTTTAATCTTTTGGCTGCATTGCCCACACCACTTATGACATTTAGAGGTTGATGATTATAGGAAGTTTGAAGGGACACATTAATGTGAGCAGTCAAATATAGGCTGGTGTAAATACGGTCAACTTTTTAAGACTGCAAAGTTCAGATATATAAATAACATAGGAGTCAGACACATCAGCACCATTTCATTCATTGGATGTAAAAAAGAATTCCTGCACATTCAAATTTGCATCACTTTGAACAATTCGCCCATTTATTAACAATCCACTTACGTATAAAAATTTATAAATTGAAACTAAACTCAACTGGAAGAGTTTCCTTGAGGCGGTACATCGGAGGCTGTATTTTGTTTTGGGTCATTACTGTCTTTGTCCACTTTATTTGTGGAGACTGGTTCTTTCTTGAATGCTTTGAAACCTTCTATAGAGTCCTCAGTGTGATTTTTGCAAGCTTCTTTTTCATCAAACTTCAAAAGACAACCTGCTGCACCAAAGTATCTGGAACAAGAAGATCCATTTTAAAAAAGTTTTAAAACATTCTAAATTAATTGTATTTGCCATTTTAGTCTAACAAAATTGTTTCAATAATCAACTATTTATCCCATATATTTAGAAAACATAAACATTATGATCTTATCATACAACATAATTGAATCGTTAAATTCTCTGATGTGATAAAATTGAAATATTACAGAAGAGTGATTGATATATTGTGTCTTTGTCACAATAAAACATGTTACATTGAAGGTTTATAGCTTCAATTCTATTATGAGAACATTAGAGGCTTTGCCAAACTATGTGGTTTTATATGAAGAAACAGAAAATACAAAAAATACCGTATTGACAAAATTGTCACATCTGAGGATTTAATAACTCAATAATACATAGAATTTAATCACAGAAATCACCGATAATTTGCCGAGACAAATGTGAAATTAAATGTGCATCATACAAATTAAGCTCTACAGTTCCAAATTTCACACAAAGTGAGTATTGTATTTTTGATCTGAACGAACTATGAGCCAAACCCCATGTTTGACTATGTAAAATACAGTCAAATTCCATTATAATGAAACTTGTGGGATCACCAGTTTTGTTTCGTTATATAGGAATGTAAATAGATATATATATATCCCCTTTTCCGTTCCACCATATGTTCGTAATACTAGAAATTTCATTATTTCGTTACTCTGCATAATCATTAAACTTTGTCTATTATAGACACTTGAATATTTTTTCAATATGAATAAAAGGAAAGTTTCTGAGCTCTTACCCTTCATGTTCTAAGAAGAGTGCCTTGAGAGTTCCCTTGGACCAGTAATCCATGGCATACGCTAACAATTGCATAGCAATAGGATTCACACGCAGGAAATTTCCACAGAACACTACCTGCAATGTAAACAATAATTTTTATAATAAGTCACTGTTGATTGAGCACTGCTGAAACCTATACCATCTTTTCCCTGAAAATAAGACCTAGTGAAAAATACGATACGCATTCTCTCTAAGAAGATCGACAACACTGCTCAAGCTGGAGGATGCTGAAGTGAATAAACAAGCACTTGCATTCAAGTACTTTGGTGATAGCATCGACTTATTTAAATACCCTCTCTACAATATGGATGGCATCAGTTTTTAATACACTTTTTGGGTGCATAATTAATATAAGTCTGGGTCTTATATTCTGGGAAATACGGTAGCAGGACCTTAAAGTTGAAGCAAATGACCAATAGATAGTCTTCGTAAATTAAAATGTGTTGAAATATCTTCACACTGTGGATGCATTGCTCCCCTAGATAGTAAAAATTAGGTTTTAATTTATATTCTAAATATGTTAGTAAGAGGCCAGGTTTCAAGTGACACAAGAGAAAAAAGAAGATGCAAAAAAAATAATTAATTGAGGATTTTATTATTGTTTAGCCAACACTAGCAGGGATATGAAATAAAGCCCATGTTGAAGACTTGATAATATTGATTATTAACTTACTCTATCTATTCTTTCATTGAGAGCGCACAGCCTAGCGATGGACCCAATGTTATTGGTGATGGTAACGAGTGTCGCCCTAGCTAAGTCTTCCTTGCTCACTAGACTCCGCCTTTCCGAAGAATTCATTTGACCAAAACTACAAACAAATTATTCATCAATTAAGTTATGATTACGGATTACTTCAAATTTAGAATAAAAAACTGTAAAAATACAAATTTAATTATTTGATGTGAAAGTTAAGTTGCATACAAAATAATTACAAAAAGTCATAAAAACACACGATTAACATAAAGCTATTTGATTCCCTATTTAGCTCACCTACTGGCCACCAAGTCTCCAGGCAGTCCAAACCGTGCATAATCTCCACCATATATATCACGAACAAGTTTATCAACACGTGTGTTGTCTCCCGCCGCAGCTAGGGCGGTAGCCTCTTCAAATGTTCGGCAGCCAGTCAATAAGCAACATAATCCCAGGAATGTACCGCCTCCAAGACTGAAAAATATATTTAACAGTAATAAACTAATGAACAGGATATTTTTAAGGATTCAATCCTACACTTCACACTTGATGGAAGAGTCTATGAAGTCAACTGAACACAATTTAACGATATTACCAGATGCATTGACAGCAAGCCAGTAAAGTAATAATACATATCTAAGATACCTCTATTACTATCTTCAGAAAAACTTAAGTTAAACAAAAACCTCGTTAAAATAATTAAATTTCTCTATTGCAATCTTAATATAAACCGGATTACCTGATTAACGGTAATCAAATACGAAATATAATATTAGTAAAAACAGCGGGTAGTGATGGTAATGGTCAATAATAAGTCAATCAAGAAATTTGCTAGATTTTTTAACTTATATGATCGTAAATATTTTTTCGACTGTTCAATACAAGTTTTTATCAGTTCAATCCAAAATGTCTCAACTAACAAAACCAGTCTTGTGATCTTGAAATGTTAATTCTCAAATACCAATGTCACTGTTGACAAGCAAGGTGACATCACACAAAACATGCGTCATTTAATTTGGAACAGTCAATAGAAAAGGGTATAAATTATTTTAAAACAAAATCTAGACACAATTTGAGAGCAGCACTCTAAGATTTTCTTCATCCATTCATAATATTTGTACATTAGAACCTCGATAGTATGAATTAACCACTTGGTCACCAGATGCCCACGGGTGGGCGCTTTTGGGTTGTCATTGAGACACCAATAGCCCGCCCGTGGTCACTTTATTTTAAATATAGTAATGAATAACTTTTATCAGTTTTTTCAATGAATGATGCCTTTGAATAATTAAATGAACCATATACCACACTAAAATATTGATAAAACTAATTTATTATCAAGATAAGGCAATAGAGGCCCCTAGGGGTGTCACATACGTATAATTTGAAATAATATGCATTGCGCAATGTTTTTTTTTTTATTATTTCTTCACTAGCTGAATGAATTGTTTAGGCAATGTCTTTTGTTTATTGTGATTTCTTCAATGGGTGTTCGACAAATGCTTATATTTATCATGCATTACTTACGCAATGTCTTTTGTCTGTTATGATTTTTTTAAATTCAGTAGGTAAGCGAATCTTTGTATCGTAATGTATATGTACATCTTATTATTTCGCCCAAAAAATTGTTGTATAATATTGTGAATTTTTGATAAATTTTATTATTCCTAAAAGAAATTATAAACATAGATATTGTGTAATTAAAATGTATTTGTGTTATTGTGTTTTTCACCCAAAATGATAATGAAAAAAAAAAGATTTTTTTTCACAAATGGAAGATGATCATATTAATCCGGAACAAGAAGCAAATGACATTTTGTTTTCAATGCAAGAATCTGAAGATGAGGATGATTTAGACCTTGAGAAAATTATTGAAATAAAAA
>JAGVSQ010003098.1:0-22571 GCA_022683975.1 Rhyacophila evoluta | reverse complement strand
TATATAGTATGTAAATCTAGGTTAATATACTTTTCTAGGTGGATACTAAATCCTATGTTGATATATCCCCAAGTTCGAAACAAAAAGGGACCCGGGCAACGCCGGGTATTGATCAGCTAGTCATAAATAAAATAAGACTTTTCATCTACATAACTAAAAAAAAAAAAAAATTACATAAAATAAATAGACAGTGTATTATTAAAAAATCTTGGCAATAAATACCGAATAAATATGTCTCTTTTTCAAATTTATTTATTATTCTTTAGAAAAATATTGTGATGATTTAATTTTTCATAAAATAATTAAATCGTCGATGTGGCAACACTGAGGTTTTGCGTCCTTCATTTTCGGAATGCAACAAAACAGATTATTATTAACGCAAAAATATTCGCGGTTTTCAATGGAAATTCGGGGAATTTCCTAAGGCGTCCTTTTCTAATGTATTTTTATCTTGAGTTACTTAAAAAGTAACACTTTACATAATATTATGGTATTTTAGGAACGCTCTTGCCCTTAAGCTATATTCATTTAGAACATTATGTAAATCGAGCGGTGGACATAAAAATTGAATGTCTGACACGGCTTCAGATTTATGCCCATGAATAAAAAATACAAAATATATTTTGATTTCGAATTAGCTGCAAGTCAAGCTAGCTTACCACATGTTTGATTACTGTCTGTACGACACGTGTTTCGTCCACTTTTATACCGCTAGCGTGTACTTATACTTTTACTTAAATATATACAGATAGAACTTCTAAAATTAAACGACTTATAAATCGATATTTATGTGTGATAGATATTCTTCGAAAAAATTTATTAATTAGATTCTTTTAAAAGTTAGGTCCACGTGTTTGGCGCAACTTTGTTTTCCGCCAAAGCCTTAATCTGATAAATAAATACACGTTTACTCACTATAAGAGTGTAAAATTTTTGACATAATAACACCCACTTTATATAAGTGAAGTGATAATAGTGATACAAGACGTGAACCCGGCTCATTCACTGGCCAGTCACGCGCTCGATGCAATTTTTCGATCAAACCCAAATTGCTCTTACGCTGCACTCGAATATTTAATAGCTCTTCTTAAGTGCGTAGCGAGTTCATACAAAATTCAGTTTGGTGGATAGCATACGTTCACTTGATTTATTACCCCTGCCATATAAGGAAAATTCAACAAGGAACCTTTTTTGGTATCCAGTCAATTACATGGTTTGCAACCGATAGGGCTTTTTTATGGGAAATATTATTTATGTGTTATCTGTATTATAAGAAAAAATATTATTGCCACTTATTTTTACAAATTTTACTATCATATTTTTTTGCATAGATAATATGAAATTCAAAGTTATGCGCCCTCAGTAAAAAAAACTTTTGGTAATGTGGAGCTGTATTTGGATATTTGTCTCAAAACTCACGCATGAAAATTTGATATTATTTTTACTAAATGTTGGTATGAGTAAGTGAACAATATCAAAATCAAAGGTAGCCTAAAATTAGTATTTCTATTTAAAATAAAAAAAGCTTTCTTTATCATGCCTACCCGTTGTCGAATTAGAACATGGCGTCTAACGTTTACAATTCACTATTACATCTAATTAGCAATATTTCATGTTTTCTTTTCTTTCCTAAGCATACAGCTCGTGTTTATTTCCAACTGCTAATATTTTACGCAAACGGACGAAGAGATATTCTGATTAAACTTCCAATAGCTGACACTGTCAGCGTTAATAATCAAGTTATTATACTTTTGAGAACATACTTATAAAATTCATTGTAAATGTATCCAAACATTCTATATTATTATACTTAACCAAAATCGTGTGTTTCTTCATATCCTAATGTACATGTTGAAGTGATTCCTTGATGTGGAGGCGCCTCCATACGTGCCAATGGTAACCGCTCGTGCTGTGCACACGCCTAATGTCACACGACACGACTTGATTCTTTGGTTAGATGTAATCTGGATACTGTCATTGTGGGACCAGAGTGGCCGCAGACGGGAAGTGTAGAATAGACACTCCTTTTATTCATGGTATGATCAGCCTATTAATAAAATACCACAATGTTCGATACTATGATTCAGACGGGAAATAATAAAAACAAAATCTATTTTGGGATAATTGCGTTCGAAGATTTTAAATATACAGTATTTTATGATGTTATTATATATTGCGCTCGTTTAATTTAGAGACACGCTTAATTGTTTTTACAACGGATATATTAATATGGTATGAAGTTGTTAGCAAGATAAGGAGCGCATATATTCATAACAAACTCACTGAAAACACCCACAAAAAATAGCTTCATTGTCTATAAGGCGTATACTTATTATTGTTACTTTGATGTTGACTTATGTATTGTTTATTAAATTAATATTGTGATACAGAAACTCAAGCGAAAACTAATAACATTAAACTAATAAACACAACACTGCATTTTGATATTTTATAGTTCAGCATTAGTACATTGTTGATTGATGTCTTTTGTATGTTTCTAATAAAATAAACAATTCAAAAATTAACCAGTTAACGGAGTGACTGAAATATGTCATTATTAAATTATGCCGTTTTCTTTTCAAATATAATACAATAATGAAATATTTATGGCTACTTCCCTATTATACTAACGTTAACTAGAGCCGCTCAATAATTTTCGATGCAGTAAATCATAAAATCGTTAAATAGAAATTAATATAGTTGTTTATTTGTGTCGTTAGTCCCTTTAGTGGATATTGATAATAATAATAATAATGGCAAATTTTATAAATTTGTGACAAATAAAATCGTTTTCTATATATTATGATAGCTAATATGGCTTGACCAATTTTGACGAAGTTTTTTTTACATATGGATTATTGATTGATATTTGTAATTACAATCTCCAGAACAACTTGGGATATTTTATAACCTTGGAATTATGACATACCTTCTTGGTGGACTGACTGGCTTGAAATATTTTGAAAGATAGTAAAGAACCAGCAATACAAATTTATTTTTGGAAAATCTACAGATTTGCCAAACTTACCAGTATTGGTTATTAGTCTCTTGGAAGAGGTTTGAACATTAAGTAATTATTGTATATTCAAAATTGTTAAATACCTTAATAATGTACGCATCATGTTATATTGGTACTGCGTTAGAAGAATGCAAATTTGTTAGACAACTTACGTATAATAAATGTCAGATCTTGACCCTATGCCATCCACAAATGATGATTTACAAAGTCGGTCTGTAATCCTATTCGCGAATAACCTTTCCCCACCCACCGTCGTTCATTAGCAGGCGACGTTAGTACTATGACCCTCCGCTGGCGCCACTTACCGAACTGTACTTTTACACAACCTGCCCAGAGATAACTCATTAATTTACAGGGTTTTAATATCAGATGCGCGTGTATTAACAACCTACAAGAATCTCTTTCACTTTGTCCACCATGTGTACAATGTACTAAAAAATCGCTACATAAAAACTAGACATCAATCATCATTCAATTTAAAACTCGTAAATAGCTCGGCTAACAACTTATAATTTATAATTCTTCCCATGATCCCGAAGGGATGGAATTGTAGTTCATTATTTTAAGGTGCCAGGTGGTATAAAAATTAACGACGGGGTATTCGTTAGATGTGCAGTACTCTATACCTAATATAAAGCAGGGGGTTGAAACCCACATTTGTTCAAATATATGATATATGTATTAATATATATGAATAAAAGATAAAGATCTACCAATAGAAACCTTATCTACTACATTGATTAGATATATATTAGGTTCTATTTCAGAGAAGAAATATTTATTATTTGTTTTAACTTCTAAAATGCATTTGTATCATAAACATACTTCACAATATTGGCAAAAATTAGCACTTAGTCCTGATTTTAATTGAATGTTTTTTTCAAGATGTTTAGTTATTATATGCAGAAAACGTTATGCTGTTAATAGTTTATAAAGTACGGTTAGAACGTTAGCCATTGAGAACGTAAATTTCCAGCCACACTTTTTTCTATTTTTACTAACGATAATGGTTTGATTTAATTTTTTTTTTGAATGATACAGGTCCGAATTGAGTCATTAAAAATAATTCTTTCTATTGTATTTCATGTAAACTTTTACGCTATGAAAGAGTTTCAAACTTTCGATCAGGTCGTTGATGTCACTTTTATATTCTCGACTCATCTAGCGGACAATTAATTAGAACAAGTTACGTGTAGTACACACCTGATCTATGATAACGCACGTACCAATTGCAATCTGAGAAGCGGCTGGAAGGCGCCCTCTACATTCCGCCAACATTAATCCTCTGAATTTACTATCTATACTTGCCTTTATATGTGTAATTCCAGATTAACATAATATAAAGCCGATCTCACACAATACGTCGAAGCTCCGACGAGGGATCCACTGCGACGAAGCTTATACGTTAACATCATCATTCCTTGACTATAAATCGCTTTTATAAAGTGTTCTACGTTTGATCCATATGTGGACCATTTGGATATTTTGATAACTTCAAGATTTATATTGACATATTGTTTTTCATGAAAATTAGCGGTCAGCCAATCGCTCAATCTATTAGGGATCCCAATCCCTTGAGTAACTTAATCATCGAATGTATTTTGAAGTTATCTATGAGAGTAGTATGACATCCAATTCCCATGAGAAATAATCTGTCAAGTAATGTATGTTTTCATATTGCGGAGATCCATCCAACGGATATCACCACACTGTGTAGATCCATGTGTTCGACTTACGGAGCGAACATGGTAAAAAAATGAGGGACGCTATTGGTAGGAGCTGTGGTGCCCTGACATCTCTATTTACAATTGGAAGATATACAATGTGTTATAAATAAAAAATACATAAATTACTAAAAATGTTTCATTTTATTTGACTTAATTTTCGTACATTTCCATAAAACAGTAACAGTCCAAACGTCCTCCTCTGTTAGTTCAAAAAGATCACGCTCAAAAATGTGACCTACTTATCACAAATCACAAGAAAATTAAACGTAATTACTAATATTAATTAATTATCCATTTTGTATAATAATCATAATAATTCACTAAGCATATTTTTGTTATTAAAGTATGTATATATAGGTATATATATTTTTACAGTTTTTTTTTAATTTCATTAATATTTTTTTCACAAACTAAAATTACTTTTAAACAAAGCAGTCAATTAGGATAAAACCATGTTTTATTAATGTTAATAGAATTGCTAAAACAACATATACCATCAAAAAATATAATATTTAAAATTAATCTCAAAATGAGACAACTCCAGCTGAATCAGTGTGGTTCCAAATATAACCAGATAAAAGAATATTTTAATATACACGTAAGTATGCCAAATTCTTAATAATTTTAAAATCCTATCATTTCACGGGTAAAAATGAAATGTAACAATTCTTCATACAAGTAAGTAGTCGGTAACTAATTTACAAGTCATTATAGTTATTTTATTATTTCTTTACAAACATGATACATCTTACACGAATTAACTTGATTCCAATCTATAAGTACAATATTTTTTTTTCTCCATAAAAATGTAATTATACCACCTAAGTACGAAATGAGGAAAAATGAATTTGAAAAAAAATCACCGAAAAGCAAAATTTAAAATATTTGGCGGACTATTGCCAAAAGAGACGCCAAAATTTTAAAAATAATATGTTTGTATCATTATATCTATTAAAAAAATAAAAAGTAGGAAGGCGCGGAAAAAAAATTTGGGGAGGCGTATTGCCAAAAAGGTTGGAAACGGCTGCACTATGCTGAAAAGAAAAAAACTGTAACTGTTTCAATGTTAAAATCTACAACATATACTACACCAGTGCTTCCCAAACTTTTGTTCTACGGCCCACTAAATTTGATAAAAATAATCCGCGGCTCCAGAAAAAATAATTCTTATAAATGAAAGAAAATGAGTGTTACTTCTTTTCCAACATTATAATTTCTTTTCGGTTTTAAGCAATACTAAAATGTCGCGTAACTCAATAACTTCAATTTTTAAAAAATCCGTGGCCCACAGTTTGACAAGCACTGTAATATACCATTTGTGTGTAATATTGTATTAGGAGTATTTGAGTTGAAGAAACGGCATAAAACATATTTGAATAAAGTTGTAAAATCTATCAAATCATGGGTTGAGATAACATCGTACAATGAGATAACATATCGATCCATCGTTTTCAATTAAATGTTTCCGAAACTGATATTTTAAAGTGTTTCTGAAACTTTACCATCATCCCATCCCCGCAATCTGAAAAAAATACATTCACGGCATCCCAAACATTTTTGTTCAATCACCGATTTACCATTTACTACAGGTATTTACCCTGTTATAATATATATTATTACAGTATTACTAAAATGTATCTATTATACATTCGAAATTTAAAAAAAAACAAATTGAAGTACATCTAAATAAATAAATAAATATTTCCTAGCTGGGGGGGGGGGGGGTTAGAAAAGTACTGATTCAGAAAAATAATTCCATCAATCATAACCCAAATAAAAAAATATTACGTTCGACTTAAAATGCTGAACTATCTAATTAATAAATAGTTTTTAAAAATCATTACAGCTATAGCGCTAATGATCGACAGCAATTTTTGTAGCACACTTTTTGTTTTAGATTCCATAAGAAATTTACTATAGATCACGATAAATTAGTTTGTAAACTTAGTTTACTGTTTTGAGCTTCAAATTTTAGTCGTCCAATTGTTTTTTTTTTTTTTTTTACGAAAATGTATCTTCGTTTCCTGCGTGCATTAAAAATGTATTGAAACACTGATTAAGAAAATCTATAAATGGATTAATGGCTATATACTAATACGTGCACAAAATGTATGTAGGAATATTTAAAAAAAAGCGACGAACGCGAAGAAAAGGTGATTTACTATTATATATTCGATAAAATATTATTGTGATTTTATTTCAAACGCATATACGTAGGATATAGGTTATGTGATATAATATGTCGATAATTAATATGTACTATAATATATCAATCCAAAATACTATATATTATAATTATTATGTAATTCATTCCTAGTGATTATATTGATAATTGATTTTTCTATAAACAGCCTATTTATTTCGATGAGGCGTAAATATGTGAGGTGATTTTTAAAAGAAAATCTATCCATCTCTACTACAGTAAAACGTTAATTAACATAGCGTCTAGTGTACAAAATTTTTGAACCCCAAAAAATTGCACGTTTTAACTAAATATAAGGTTTGTATATTGCGTGCTATTCTGTGTATAAGATTTTATATGTATATTAAAATAATATTTTGACCTGCGTTTTTGATTTCCAAGAGAGCAAATATGTAAATTCTAACATATATTCTACGTTTATTTCTAACAATAGGTAGATACAGCAACATTAAATATAATTGTAATGCATAATGATATTGTATTTCTTTACATGAAAATATTTAATTAAAAAATGTTTCTCAAACTGTACAGGTATGTTAAATAGCGATGGTTAAATATTATTAACTAAAAAAACACTAGTCAATATTTCTTAATTATTATTTTGCAACATAATAGTATTAGCACCCTGACGTATTAATTGCTGGCCTATGAAATGAAAAATCAGTTGAAAAAAGTGATAATTATAATGAATAGTAAAAAATATACATACATCTTTAAAAACAGTGTAATATTACTGAGTTTGAATAAAATATAAAATTATAATATCCTACTTTGTCGCACATTTTATATTTACGCCCACAAAAAAAAGTAGTGGCATTGTGCACCGGTAAAAATATATTTAGTTCATTGAAACCGATTATTATAAATCAAACTTACTAATAACTAAGAATGACAGTGTAACTGTTAAAAATATATCCAATAATTTGATTGATATCTGACAACTTGTAATATATATAACATTTTTACAAGACACCCTAATTCGAACAAGACTTTAATGGGATTAAAAGTAGAATGATTACGAACAGAAAAAGGTTGGCATTCCCTTTTGTTAACATTAAAACGAAGTTCCGTTATGTTACTATGAACTATAATAAAAATGTGAAATATAATAATTGATGTATACATATATAAGTAAATACACTATAGTGTAAACATTGATAAAATTCCATATATCGTGATTTACGAAATATTCGATTTTTTATAATATTTCAGTACCTATATAGACCCATATGGCTGATAAATCATATTCAAATTTGTGTTAACGAAGCTAACTATACAAACATAAGTTGACGTGAATCTTGTGAAATCTCCGATGTCTTGATCTGGTCATTAGTGTTCCGGTCATATTGTGAACACATCTCGTCAGAACGTGCAAGCTTCGACTTGTCTCATTTCAATTATATCTATATTACATCCAGGCTCAAACTTCAATTCAAGTTCCTCACGTCACCTAGAAATTACAACAATAACATAATCCTTAATACAAGAATGCACTGAAAAAATAAATGGTACATAATGTCACCGAAAACATCATAACAAACAATGCAATTCATCACTTTAGCCAAAACTAGGTTTTCTTGAGCTGAATTTATACATCAATTATGAAAAACGAAAGCTTTACGAATATGTTTAAAGTCACGAGGAAAAAATATTTTGTGAGTTTTCTATACTTAATAATACTATAAACATCTGTTACCAGTGATGCTTCAAAATAGTGCTATGAACTTCCACAGGGTGGAGATGTTTCAATAGATCGGGATGTAACGTTAATTATTCGCTCAACCCTGTCAACCTGGCCGAAGCCGTGATCCACAATGCAGAAGCATCCGCGCTGTTCACTGAACGACTACGGGCTGTCAAAATCAACTAATATTACTTTAGGTTCAACATTTAAATAACAGGAGGAAAATATTTAAGCAATATTACATTAAATGTGATTCTTATTTTTAAAAAGTCGATGTTATTTTTTAAACTCAAGTTAGGTCAGATAATTGTGTACTTTTATGCTTCAGTTCACGTACATTACGATGTAAATTTATCTGTCAGATATCCTACTTACTTGTCACATCATCTTCTTCAGATGCTAGTCCAAAGCAGCCCAGCGCATGAAGGCGGGGAGATCCCTAACGGGCAAGTCGCGGGCGAGCGCTTTAACACGCAAGTTTCTGTCGTCGGTGAGGAGTACCACTTCCCTCACGAGGCGACGGACGCCGTCAGAGTCCGCCGGAGATGTCGCTTCAGACAGAGGACTAACCGAGGGCTGAACACCTCCGTCCCCGGCTGTAAAAATAATCACATGAACAAAATAATTAGACAAGATACCAATAAATTTACCTTTATAACGGTATAATGTCTTGAAAAAACGATTATAAGAGTCTCTTAAAACTTCTGTTATATTGGCTGGTTTAGATAATATTCAGCAACGTCAAAGGTATATGCGTCGATCCGAATACGATGAGCGAATCTACTAAATAGGTTATCATAAGATGTCAATAGTTTCACTGCTCACCTTCAGGAGTTTGGTGATTGCTACCCGGATTCTTGCAAAGACTGAGAGAAGTGGTGAGAATACGATCGTCATTTGTGAGGGCTTCATCGCCGTCTTTCTCGGCAGTGAAAGCGGGAGTGACAAGCAGGCTACCGCGGGTAGTTGCAAATCTCAAGGCAGGACGGCGCACGCGCAGTTCATTTAGGGCAGCCCGTGCAGCCGACGACAGTCGCGCAGCTCGAGTCAATCCTTCCAGCTCCGATACAACTGCAAATTATAAAATAATAGCAATAATGCTTACAATAATATTCCTGAACTTCCACCTTCATTTCGCATAATCAATCTAATATACAGGAATACATGTATGAAGAACAATAGACATAGCATAACAATAATTAGTGAACTAATCAATGAATTTCCATAAGGCGCATCTGCTGTTACTTTAAATGCCTAACTATAAGTAATCCGTCAAATGTGTTTTTATAAGAATTGATTGCATCGCTCAACGCTTATAACAGGACGCAATCCTGTCACTTTTGCGTAAGATTCAGACAAACATCTCAGACGAAAAACCCGACAAAAAAGAGTCACCCGACCATTGGCATTTCAACCTAAGCCCAAAATATTAAAATATGTTAGTCGACATCTCTACTAACCAGACGAAGGAGTTAAACATGTTGTAAATTAATAAATATAATTCTGAAAAAACAGTCATACCGTTGAAACTGCGTTTTCAAAGACATTTAAAATATCACAAGAAAAGCAAAACAGACAATGCACTTTTCGAGCAAGAAATTAAAATAGTTGCTTTGCAATTAACATGCACACAATAGCATATAAACATACAACCTGAAACACAGAAGAATTACAATGACCAGTCACGGTGTCCAGCTGTGAAAACAAAGTGCACACAACTCTAAATATTCTGAACGTATAATATGTCGTCGGTTTTCACCGCCCGTTATCGTAAAGAACTTTTCCTGTGTCATATCTCCGAGAGGAACAACTTTATTTAATTACGGTACGTACAATATTATCTATGTTACAGTGGATAATATCTCATGAGTGTCTTTCGTAGAACAAGGAGAAACAACGAGGAAGTAACATAGAAGGAGCGGGAGAGTCATTGATGGTTGTACTACGGCACTTCATAAAAACGCCTCCGCAAAATTATTTGAGCATATAACGAAAGGATGTATAACCGGTCCATAGGGAAATAAATAAGCATTCCACACGTTAGAGAAATATATTTATAAACATATGATTGAGCCCGCATCCAACAATCTAAGTTAAATCTTTCGTAGTGTGGATTTTATTTACAGTAATAATCTCCGAGATCCTTTTACGATTTTCCTGGCGTAATTAACGACTTCAAATTAGCAAGAATGCATAGCCATACGTATGAAAAATTATGATGGTACATCCCGAGCAGCAGTTTCCAGACGGCGTATTCAAAGCAAATTATTTTTAGCGCGAAATAATATCAAAGACATCTCCAGTTGCAGTTTTTTTTAACAAAGCTTTGACAGCTGTACCTAAAAAGATCGCCGGCGTCGAAAACATAATTTCTAAAATAGGGGCCATGAGGAAAATACAATCGTTCAAACCTTAAACATCAAATTGTATGATGAGTAAAACAAGAACTTATAGTTTGTCGTATGTAGGTTGATTAGTAAATGACACAACAATACGGTGACAATTTATTTTACTGTACTGAGAAAAAGCAAACAAAACGACAATATATTAAATTTTGCGAACAGATGTGCGGCGAATTCTGTGAATACGCTGTTATGACTTCGTTCGCAACGAGGATATGAAAGAACGGGCTAAGTAGCTACCCATTAATAAAGGAGTGAAGCGCTTGGCCTAGCTCAGTCGCGTGTTGCGGGTCCTTCAAGAGTAGTCTTAACCTTATCTGAAAATTCTTCAAACTGATCATATTTCGGCGTTCTAAAAGGTCGCTAAATACTATTTATAGATGCAAGCACGACCACGGAGGACGCAAGAGTACTGGCTGGCGACATGGTTTCTTGGAGACGCTATGCGATGTCCTTTACACTTCACTTAAAGACAACAATAGTAAGTCATTCAAAAGTTCCTGCACGTTAAATTCCTTTTGCAATTCATAATAACAAAGCTTCTACGTCGATTACAATACACGATGAATAACAAGGAATTGTTTTAGCGCCAGATAGTATATTTGAAGATGAAGTTGCAACAACGGTACAGATTTCAAAGGAGACACAAGACAACATTGAGCCGCTATAAATAAAATTGATATTGCAATTAAGACTTTATGTTAAGTCTGGTAAAGGTTAAAGCATGCGAAGAAGAATATAAATCCATTGAATAGGGTCATAACATTTCCGTGAAGATCGCGTAAAGTTAAGCTTTTCACACTCGGTAGTTTGAACCCGATAATAAAAAAATCATTGCGAGAACTGTGAACGAAGGTGTTAGTCGAGCGTGAGAAAACAAATATACAAACAAAGCCGCAGCTGCAAATTCATAAAGTCAATAATGGATACATACTTGCGACACGAACGCATCTAGTGGAACATAAGCGCGGTGTACTTTCAAAGACATAAAGAATTGATTGACGGGTTTTTGAACTTCAATGTTCAATTTTAACATCGATACAACTTTTTTCCTTCATACCCATACCGATCACAAACGACCAATAAGTTTTATAATCTAGACCTTATTACAACATGCCGTCAATTGTATGCACGGATTTAGAAAATAACGGAAGCAGAGACAAATAAACAAACTTATTTAAACTCAAAAAAAAAATATATTAGAATATAACAGTAGGAAAATAAAAAATATGGATAAAAGAAATAATATAGGGACGTTACTTTACGTAATGGGATGCTTTAGAAATTCTCAACCCTGCATACTTCTTCCGATTGTAATTCCAGTGCGCGAGAAGATGGTCGATCCATAGAATTTATCCAACTGAATTAAAGAATTCCGGCATAACATTAAAGAAACGGACGGATGACAGATATTCCGATATTTATACCATGTTCACTCCCAACATATGGATCTACATAGAGTGACGATATCCACTCCGAAAGAGCAGTATATGGATCTCCGCAATATGAAGACGTCTTGACAGATTATTTTTCACGAAAATTGTTTGTCAGACAATTACTCAATTCAATGGGCATCCATCCTGTATTTTCTGATTTTTTAAATTCGACAGATGAGGAATCGAGCCCGCATTCCCCGTATTGCTAGGCGCGCTCGCTACCAACCACGACAACGTGGATATCGATATATGTTCTAAATTGGAAACAGACATTGATGAAAAATATGTAGCCTTCGCTATTATCATTGCAAAATCAGCATTCATTTAAAATCTCGGATGAAACACGTGACCTATGTAAATATAAATGAATCCAGTCATATGTTTAAGTAAAACAACGACAGTAAGAATGATAGTAACGAAATAATAGGCTACGTATACCATTAGAGGCTGAGCACATAGCAACAAGATGTGAAGTACACTTACCGCTTTATTGATAGTTAAGACGGAAAACAATTATATCCGTAATGTCCGCGCTACGCAGAAATGCGGAGAACGCGAAGTCAATGACCGATAAGCCACAGCTAACGAGTTTCCATTTAGCACATGGCAGGTTCATGTATATAATGTGGCTTGAGACTAGCGAACAATAAAGATAACCAAGCATAAGATAACTACTTCCGAGAGAATATTTTGACCCAGCCGCAAGACGAATAAATCGAAATAAGCAACACGAGAATCAAACAAGTGTGGAAATTCTCATTCGACTTACGATGTGTTACGCTAAATGGCAGAAATAACTAGTAAATTTATCGGTCGTAACATAGAATAAATCATAACGTAAATTGTTGTAACCGTTAATATTTCCCCATTATAATATTAGAATAACAAAAAATATTTCAATTTCAATATATATAATTGCATTCCCAGAACTGGCAGTAAGAAAATTTAATTTCAAAACTAATGTAATCACTCTACCTGTCATCCAATCCTACAATATGGGAGAATTATATGCTAGCTGTCCATCATTTTTCTTTATTATTTATTTAATTAGAACAAACATATTCGTTGGCTAGATATATTCCTTTCTCTGAAAATGGTAGAAGTATTTAACATAAAGCCTGTCAATGTATTCCTTGCATGAAAACTCTTATATCAAAAGTAGCAAACATTCACGATTCTGCATCTATTGCATATTTCCCACGAAGAATGGAACACAAAAAAGCTCTGCAATCCATAACGAGCTTTTTCTGCAACAGCTATTGAAACATATTATTAAAGTTTATATTGCCAATATCATTAGCCGTAAAGAATAAAGAACTCCACACAGCAAAATAAACTGTTTAGACTGATATAATATCGTCAAGATTAAATTACAACAGTGATATTAATATTATATAATACATTATTTATTAACTATGCAAGAATTGCCTCGCTATATGGTGCGTTGGATCACAACATATTTAAAAAAGAGAAATCAAGAAATAAGCAATGTGTGTTCCTTGCACAAAACGAATTACAACAGGATGTTTTGTTTATTTATGTTATAATCAGCATTACATATTAACTTGACTGTGGGTAAACTGACAAGACAATCACTTAATCTGATATACAAGTATTTCCCATCATAATAATTTTCAGACTTATCCAAAACGTTAATGAATACATTCAAAACTATGCAACCATATTCATTATAATATTCTTATCAGATTTCACTGCATCTCTTTACAGATAAAAATATCTGAAACGGGAGTATTCATAAAACAATAAGTAGATGAATATAAATTAGAGCAGTTTCATGTATACAAATTTAAAGTTAATATATTGTATTATTAAAATAACGAATATCCGTCTGGCGGCAAAATTTACAGATAAAAACGTCGTGATAAAAGACTGCCACTAGATCTTTTCATTTGCGTTTCCGTATATTCCATTTGAGATAAATGCGAAATAGATATGGCCACATGCGGGAAAGGGTCAACCGTTTCATATAAACAGAAAGGCCACTTTGGTGTATTAGGTCCTCCTCCAGTTGTGAGTCGTCAACGTGGCCGGTGTTGATTGTTTAAAGCTGCGAGAGTAACGGAACGCGGGACCTCTGACCCGAAGGCAACTCGGTCTCTCCGGGTAAAATAATGCCGGCACCGATTATTATGCGTGGGACCCTGATCTATCTCCGCCGCGCTGCTGGTCAGACGCCAATCGATCACCTCTCCGATATTGATGATTATACCAGAAACACATGCAGCAACAATGCATAGCTTCTATCAATCACCCTAGCAATGTTGATGTTCACAATGAATGCATAGATAATATCTTTGCGTGGTTGAATGACACGATACTAGATGTATTTACATACGAATAACTAACCAAATAAAAAAAACAAAAATAATATTTAATTGAAAAATTTAAAACGAGATCAGTCTTACTTAGGACATTCATAAGAAGATTTTAAATATATATAAGTTTATTAACCTTTTTACCGAAATTGAAACTCTTGATTGTATCTCCAGTACAATGTAACGGTGTGCAAATTAATAGGTATATAAATAAGAAACTATTTATTCGTTTATAGGAAACTAGGTTCGAAAACTAGGTCTTAGCGCTGTACTACAAATGACGAATGATGTATTTAGAAAAATAATTTACTAAAAAATGTTGGGCAGTTGTTCAGGTTTCCAGTAATTTTATCATTATCATTAAAATTAATCAGTAGTAAAGTTGACCTCGGAGGAACAACAAACTCTATGAATATAGATTTTTCTGGTAACAGCGATTTATTCCATTAAAATTTTTCGTCAATTAAAATTACTTCATCATGCAAATTTGGGTAAAAGTTTGATGATGGTAATATATTTTTTTTATAAATATATCATTCGTCCTCACAAATAAATATCTAGATACTGCAAGTTCGCCAACAAAGCACCAATCATGAATGTCCTGCGTAGGATTTCATTAAGTAAAATAACCTAGAGATGCAGAGAAGTTCTGAGCTATACCATAATGTATTTCATCAATGTCAAGCTTTGAAAACCTTGGCACCAGGAAGTCGACGAAGGTTCAACCGCACAGCAATTCCTCAGGAGGCGCGTGTGGAAAGAAATGAAACGGCGGTGGACGACTTAATTTAGATGCACAATCTAGCGTCATGTATTCGTTTTTACACGAGCGTCAGTTAGACACGCGTACAAATAAACATAATATAAACATGTTATGAAAGGCACGCGTCGCGTTTATCCTATTATCAGTATGACTATAGAAAATCTGTACAATTTGTTTCGTTTTCCTTTACAAACTGATTTCATAGCATTTCACAAAATTAGAATTAGAGAACAGTTAAACCTTAATTAGCAAACCTATATGGGATTGATTCAATTAAAATCCCATGATATTCTTATCAATATAACATTGATTAAGACGCTTGTATACATTCAATCTGATGCATTAATACGTATCTGTCGATGTTTTTTTTCCTTGTATTCTCAGCACACATTTCTAATTTGACATAATTTATTTACCCCCTGCTATACTCGCCGGGTCTTTGTATGCCATGCAAAACGCATGCCGTCATACAGACTCGGCAAATGAAAATATATATTTTCCCTATAGTAAAAATGATACATTTAATATATATCACTGTTTTTATGTATACACATATATGATACGTACGCAACTCATAAAGAAATAGAAAGAAAAGAAACTTGAAATAAAAAAATAGAACTAAAAAGGTATATTTCCAAAATGTGTTGGAAAAGTTTTATACTAACACGAATACTTTTATTTAATGTAATATAACTTACAGTCGACAAATTTAATGACATTTAAGTAAGATATTTTTGTATATATAATATATGAAAAGTCATAATAATTATTCCCTAAGTCCACTGTGTAGACAAAATACGTTTTATTTTACGTCAAATAATGTCGATGTGGTTGATACAAAAGCCTTTTCAGTCAATCATGAAGTATTTCATAGCATAAACCAAATGATTTTTTAAATGGCTTAAGAGTTTGATCAACCAAAATAAAATCAGCATGTTATTTAACATAAAAAAATACAAGTTTTACTTCTAAGCGGTTGAATAATTTCGGGTATTTACTTGATAGTATTCAATTTTAGTTGACGCTCGAACAGGCTAGTCAATAATAAGTAAAATAAAATGTCAGATTTAATAATTTAACATTTGAAATATACTAAGAATAATGATTTTTTAAATTTATTTATATATGTAACGCGATGCAATTGTTTTAAAAACAGCTAATAAAACGCATTTAGATTCGCTAATTTACGGATAGTTGAATGCGAGTCAAGTCGACTTTTTTGCAAGTCTATGCCTAAACTGTTCCAAGTCTTTCAACGCAGACAAGGAAAAAATCAGTGTGTAAAATGCAATCCGAGCGTGTCTTGGGATATCATGTCAGATCTGAGGCGCAGTCGTAATAATATTATTATTACCAAGACGCGCGAGACGCCCATAAACCTCGACAACGCGAGGCGTCGCCGGATGTGGCCGCAGACGCTCAATACCTCAGCGTATACTCCGATTCCTGTTATAGTTTCGGCAATAATTCAAAAACCCTTCATAAATGAGTTAATTTTAACTACAATTAATAAACAGCAAACCCGAAGTACGAGTTACATTAAGTTTGAAGTAATTACTAAGAATTTAGTTTACATCAATTGATTTTCAGAAGTAAAGGATACAAGTAAATGTGGGAGTGACCGGAATTATTGTGTGGAATATTCTAAAGAATGTAGACGCATGCATGTCGATTAAATCGCTTCCGAGAATTCTCCTGCACTGGGATAAATTCGCGACGTATTTAGCGAGAACTCTTAATTCGACACATGTGCTTGAAAATATTGCCACCTACTCTGATGCAAATGTTAATTTTATTAATGAACATGTCTTATGTCTTGGCAACATCCAAAACGCCGCATCGACTACAAACATGCATCACATAATGGACAAAAAAACAAACGCTTTAAAGCATTTACAAGCATCTTTATCCATCGCCAAATAAAATATATAATATACACATTATACAATTATGATATACGAAAAAATATGTATATGCAAATATAAATATTTTTTTAATAATTTTGTAATCAATAGATTTTTTTAGTGTAAATGAGGACCTAAAAATAATTTACAGTCACCATTATTGTTAAATGTAGGGATTGCATAACGAAATTTGGAATTCGTCACCATAAATATGATTTCGAACTCTTATTCAAAGAAATTATAATTGTGTGAAATCTCGACCAAAAATCGGAAACATGTGAAGCAGAGAACTTTTATCCGAGAATATATATTTTATTTTGTAAAAATTTGAAATCTCTCGTTAAATGAACATACAAAACATACAACAACTCGTAAAAAACTATGTACACGACAAACAAAACACACAAAATGTTCGAATCGAATAGTTTTACATAAAAGTTGACTTCGTAAAAACCATGAGATAAAGAATTATTATTGTTCTATATGATAATTATTACTACGTATAGATGTACATACTAGTAGAAACTAAGCACCATAATGTCAAATGAACTTAATTTGAATCGTAAATTAATTGATATTTGAAATATGTAAGTGCAGGTGTGATCATTCTTTCTATTCCCTTAAAATTTATGAAATATTTCATGAATTTGGTCAAGTTTCATCCATTAAATAAAATAATAGTAGTTAGTTTCACAGCATTAGCAATTACAGTTTCTGTAATTATACGATTTAGGAAATTCTACTGAAGAAGCGAGGCATAACAAAAAGAACAAAAAATGAATAATTAATATTTTTGAATGGTGGTGCTTGATGGAAATTGATTTTAAATTGATTAAAAATACATATAATGTAGCCTGAAGATGCCGAAAGGCGAAACCCGGGTCGCTCACAGTGATCTCACATATGGAAGTTAACCAGTTTTAAATAATTAAAATTTTAAAAATGAATAAGCAAATGATGTTCTACGTACTCATATATCACAGGAAAATTTGTCACCCAAACTAGAGCTTTCGGTTAATAATACGGTCACGAATACTGTGCAACAGTATGGTGAGTGAAAACTTTATTGACGGTATCATACAAAGAGTGACCACATGCGTTTAATCGCTGTATGAGGTAATGCCATTATTAAGGGGAAGCTTTCATGCACGAGTCAATAAATAATGAGAGGCCCCCGTAATCCGTGATATATGAGAGAGGATCTGCCGTACTAGGCGGTCGAATGCGCTATACTCTGAGCTTGTAGACACAGAGAATGCAGTAGTGCCGCAGTATAAACATTGTCTGGTCTTTTGTCCCGCGGCACAAATTGAACCGCGAGAAATGGGTGTGTGTGACATGTGTGCTTTGACAGATTTAATGCAAAGCTACCGATAATTAGGGCCGGCACAAACTTAATAATCCATAAAATTGGATTATATAAACATGATATTTATGTCACTATATTATCCCGAATCGTTATAAGTTTTATAAACGTCTTATGTCTGTATGTTTAGATATAATATAACATTATTACACTACTAAAGACTCGGGAATTTGCTAAAATTTCACTGAAATGTTAAGTGCAATGAATTCGTTGAGCCAGTGAGAAAATAGCTTCAAATGAGAAATAAACTTACGATTTGCCGCTTAAAAATTCACACGTGCCAGCATTAACTTCATATAATAATGTGTACAAGATATTTATATTTTGAACTAATTAATATAAAGCGTACATAACAATATACAGTTACATTTTTCCTTTTGGCAAGACGCAAAATTTAATTAACGCTTTCAATGAATTAATTGCGATTCTACGAGTTCTTTTATTAGTTGATGTTCTTTACATAATTAAATTAATTGTATCTAAGAACATTTTTTTAAATCACAACTCACCTATTAATGGCACTACGAGGATGTATGGAGAGTTTGGTTCGGGCGCCATCAATCTCTGTAGCCTCGGCAGGTGATCAATAAAGCAGTTGGTGTCTGGCACCAGGTATCTTGGACGGACCTCCAACTCAACGGAAACTTGCCCTTGCTTCAGCAGACTCTGTGAAAAATGGATAACACGACATGAGATCACACATAGAATATTTTTCTCCAAGACTTCGCCGAAATCATAATCGCCGCAGCATGATTTTCTATGCGGATATCATTTGGCAGATATTTTTCACATAGAGGAACAGAGAATCCATGGAAAACACTTCACTGTTTTAGTGCAAATATAGAGACCTTCATAAGGATTAGTTGCAAACCATGTGAGCCATTGACATTCAAAAAGATACAAAAAATATAAAAATCAAATAATTTCAAGAGCACATATGCGTAAAAAACAATTTGTTTTTGCCGGTAATCTAATTAGTTAGTTGTACTTATCGGTACTTGATATTGCCCACATATTCTGGGCGGAAGTTGAGTATACAAATAATTTTGTAATAGGAAATAAGCTTATGTTATGTATTAAAAAACAATTTTTCAAATAGATTTTAATCAAACTGAGTGCACTTCACTATTTCAACGATTAACAGATTTATATGCCACTAGGAAAACGTTGAAAACTGTTTGCATACAAATCGCTTCATTCAGTAGAAGACACGTCGTATTTTCAAATTGACATTATAAGCACCGGTTATATTATATTTATTTTCATCGATAACCATTGGAAAACACCCAAAACTGATTTTAAAAGTTGTCTCAATTCTCATATAAGTTTTGGCTTCGAAGGACTGTGACAAAGCATTAATCATTATATTGTTAGGACATCGGTACGAATAATTTAAACAGTATTCAGGAGTATGGTACTTCAATAATATGTAGCAAATAAGTGTTAGATTTGTTATGCACGATGTTATCAATAATTTTTGAGTTGTTTTGTTAACTGTAAAGAGCACAATTGAATTAATAGTGAGTTTTTCCTACAATCGACGTAAATCAGTGGTCGTTGTATGTGTCACGTTCGCGTTTAACGGTCTAGCACATGTCTGCAATTAACCCTTTTAGCGACCGTGGGCGGAAAACTGACCATACGTGACTCGAATTCGCGAATGAATCGCAACTTTTCAAACATTTTTTCTATGATGCGAATCTAACTACGTGCCTTTTTCTATCGAAACGTATCGCATCCGCGTCTCAATCGAATCGATAAAAGGACCAATTTCACAGTTTTTATTTATTACATTTATACCGTGGGATACTACCAAATCAATAACTTATTAGTAATAATAAAATATTCGCCTTTTTTAATAACGAATTAGCAAATAATTGATATTCTATGGATATTGCTTTATCAATAATATCCGCATATCAACGTAATTAAATGAACATGGTAATTTAATTTAAAGAATTTTAATTGTTAGATTTTTTCAGTGTATCGATTTAACATTCATATATATTTATTAAATCAAAATACTTAAAACTTCATAAGCGTTCAGTTCTAACACTTCAGTATAATTAGTTCGTTGTATAGTCTGCCCGTACTGTTCTTAATTTTACTTCAAAAATTCGTTAACTGGATACTGTTCTTTAGAATCTTCTTCGTCATATAATCTTAGCATTGTCCGTTTAAGCTATTTTTTTAAGCTATACAATTGAATGTTGCGGATAGCAACTACTTCTTCCTGCGCCATATCCATCACCGGACGCTTGTGACACTTTAGAAGTAAAAAGTATTACGGTAGAGTTTTTTATTTGAAACCATGCCGCTGTTACAATTTGCCTGTGAATAGGTGGTAATACACATTATTACTAGTAGGAGCCGCTGCTGTCCCAGATAGACAACATAGTATAGTTAACCATTCGAATTCTCAAAATATACAGTTAATATTCCAATTGGAAACAAGTTTTAATTCTGACTTATTTATAAAATATTACATTAATATATCAATTAAATTTTATGAGGCGACACGCGTAGTACTTAATCTTGTATTGTCAAAAGAACATAATCGTCGAAAACATAAACAGCTAATAAATTTAATAACGCGAATCGATTGACTGCAAAATGTATTACAAATTGAAATCTTTTGTACGAGGTTACTTACGCGTACTAAAACCTCAGAAAGTTACACCTACCCCTAAAGTGCTGCAGAAGTAAAAAAATAACGTAATTCACAGAAAGAGTATAGCTGGAAGAGAATTCCACCCAAAATTAACATCACTGATAACTAATTACGCCGACATACTATTCATAGAATATCAAACTGCACAGCCATCGTATTTCTGATTTGAAGTGAAGAGGATATTCATACGTTGCAGCTCCATTTATTATTTGTAAATAATCATTGTCACTCCGAGACGAAGACGAAAGTAGCGATACGCTCAAAATAATTTTAAACCCGTGACTAGTTTTAACTACATTTTGCATTGTTTGAATAGTAATTTATATTGAATTAAAATCCACATGTTAATTGGTTCCTAGGTAGCTGTATTTTCACAGTACCACAAATGAAGATATCTTTCTGTCTACACGTTATCATCATAAACTCGGCTTTTCAGCATACCTTAATTACTACCACCGACAATTTGAAAAGTAAAACATCGGTTAAGGCACAAAAACACGTAGGAATCGATCACAAAAAAAACAGTGCATTTTTTCGGTTTACATTCATCAATATTCAGGCTGCATACTGAAAAGCTCTGACTGGAGAGCTTGTCTAAACTGTGAGACGTGACGCGTGTCGATTACGTAAACATTACCTATCGAATGCTCAACACTTCTTATATAAATGTATGGGAAGTGGCGGCTGATCCGCATTTTTCGCATTGCTTCTGCGTGATCTATGGCCGACTGGTCGGGTTATTGGGTCGACGGTCGCTTGCGTTGATGGATTCTTAATAAGTATTTCGGCGGATTTTCGATCTGACTATCTGATACATTATGTGTGTGTGGTACCTGATAAGTTGACACGCAGAATTTATTAAGCCAACGCATATACGTATCATTATCAAAACATGTAACAATTCAAATATGTTGGATATCTAAATGACACCTAATATAAATATAATTAGACAATATTAGGTAAGTTTTTTTAGCGAAACTAAACTTTTTAAGATTGAATTATTATTTTATTTTATACATGTTGTAACATCACAAATTATAAGTTTAATACATTAACAACA
>JAGVSQ010003097.1:0-22573 GCA_022683975.1 Rhyacophila evoluta | reverse complement strand
TTGATTGAAATCGCAATGTAAAAATTGCTAAAAATATTTTAAAAATTACTTTTTTGACGTGCCGCCATAGTGGCGGCACTCGTGTGGTAAGGGTTAATATTTTAAATAGCTACATACTTACGTTTTTGTGACTGAATGTCAATATTTAAACCCTTGAGACTCCTAGAATAGCGCATTGATATATCGTCGGTGATGCAATATCCCGCTTGGAATGGTGGCTGCGTTCTGGGAGAATTTAATGAATGCTAATACTTGAAAGCTCTTTTTATTTTAAATTTGACTTTGCATACTTTAATTCGTCGTTATTGTATCAACCGTAAACCGTAAATTATGGGAGCTAATGAGTCTATACAGATTGGCATACTCAATTATTGTCGATTCCGGTCAGTTCTCGCACTTGACATCTATACTCATGGTACTTGACATCGATGTTATCCTTTGGAGTTGTTTCTAAGTGTGCTACGAGCCGTCGTTTAGCCATTGTCGAACTCGATATGCAGTCCGATGTAGTATTTGAATCGACTCATCTGCTTTTTATAGGGGTGCGTGCGTAGTGTACAGACGTGAGTGCTGTATCTACGAACCGAAGGGCTGTGCAAGCCGCGCCGATTCGAACGTTCGGGTCTTTGAACCTTCGCGCGCAGTTCTGCTCGGTCCTCGGCGCGTTCGTTGCCCTCGGAGGGATGAGGCCCCCGACTGGTCGTCACCAGCTACCATAACTGCGCCGCTGGGGAGAAGAGGGGCAGACGCTTTTATTATTATGCGTTTCATATTACTATTATGATGCTCGTCTTCGTCTGCTCGCTACTGTGGATAAATTGTCTCGCCTCGATGAATTTCTCATGCTCGTGATTCGTATCGATTGCCTATAAATACATGTCACGATCAATCAAAACGACTGGCGTTGCTCGTGATTTATTGGGCTGGCGATGTTTTTGTACATGTATGTCCTATGAAGTATACTTCTGTGTGCTTTTTCTCTGTTATCAACTTTCGAGTCTTCGAATAATTATGGAAGAAGAGAATTGTGATGACAATTTGATTTGCTAGTCGATTATTCAACGGCAGTCACTTCTGACAATTTGTAATATTTGTCGAATTTTTCGTTCACGGTGTTGCAATAGTACTTTTATCAACGTATTTTGTGATTTCGTAGGGTTGATAAGATTTCCGGTGCTTCCATCTCAATAAATTTAATAATTACGCAATTTGGAATGCAGTAATATTGCATGTTATCAAATGCAATACATTTGTATTGTGAGATATCTTCGTAACTCATGACCTATTTAATTAACCTCCGTCTTCACGTGTAGCATTATTGGTAATCGAAATTGATAACCCCATTTTTAGAAACGGACCTGGAAATATGCGATACAAGTCTTTTTTGCTGCGTCTGATATCTATCATTCATCGTTGTCGTCACGTTTATTATTTGTGTTGGCAATTTACTGCGGCACAAAGTCCGAACTAAATAAATTGCTGAAACCGCATTACGTTTCTTGTCCTTTTGATTGTAAGAAATTGAACACTGTTTTATGCATAAGCGCATTTTGATGAATAAAAAAAATTATCGCCGTTGCGATTCTTGCGGCTTTTCGCTGTGATGAGTCATTCATACGTTCGTTTGAGTCACTTGATAACTGACGCTTTCGAAATAACCGTGCACACTGCTTATCAAAAGCCCGGCGTGATTCGTTTATTGTGACTCATCCATTGATTAAGTGATAAAAGACTCACCCGATAGCTTCGAGAAAAGCTAAGCTCAGTCACTATTGATTCATTCAAAAGTTTTTTTTACACGGTGTGTAATAGTTTTGTTTTTATTTATATTGTATAAAAAATGTGTAGATAGAAATCAATTAGATTTTATCGCAGTCGCACTAGTGCCATCGGAAGAAATTGGTTATTAAAAATTGATACGGTATTTTGTAAATTGTATCACACGATATGTTTTATTTTACGTATTATGAATGGTAAAACTTAAGCGTAATCTATTAACTGTGCTTAGAATATTATTATTTAGTTACTGACTTGCGTCATTTTAGACGTGTGTATATAAGTATGTAGGAATTAATATTGTTGGTGTTTAGTAAATTACGAAATTTACTTTATGCATGTGTGTCATGTCATATGAAAAAGTGCATCCAACGTATTTACATTGCCTATGCAATAACCAGCCTATTTTATTGATATGAATAAATTATAGTTCTGTATTAGAAGTACTTATTATTCACGAAATCAACCGTTAATGATTTGCACCAGCTTACTTCGCCGTCGACTGTCATTTCAGGCTCCGGCATTAATCGAAGACAGGTCGAGCAGTCATTCCTGCGAGTAGACTATTACTATACAATGAGAGATAATTCGTATTTCACATATAATTAAATTTAATTATCTATAATATTCTTTTTGGTATATATAAACGGGGAAATGGTTTGGCTGAATGTATTAATTTCCGCTCATAAGTTCATTGATTATCGTTGTGAAGTTAAATTTTGTAATCTAACTGATAACATATCCGATAATGAAACTGAGGGAATTGCGTATGGTGTCTGTATACTTACTGTTGGCTATTGATATCCAGGGATTCATATTTGGTTATTCGACAGTGGCGAGTTGGCGCACGGAGTTTTGATGGGTGCTTACTTTTACTACCTTGCCGGTAAAACTATGTTTTAACGACAACCGAAGGAAACTTCCGTGCTTTGGATTTTGGAGATCAATGCGTCGATGTTGACGTGAAGCAAGTTTGTAGAAATGTGTGTAATTTTTAATAGATTGCGCCACCGATTCTCGATGAAAGAATTTGTTTTGAAGCGACGTTCCTTGCGTTTTTTCTTCATCGTATCGACTGACAGCTGGCATTCGTACAATTTTCGCGAATTAATAATACTTATTGCTCACATTCCATGTCTATGCGGGTTGTATGATGGCAGGGTGAATTTTTCGTGAAGTATGGGGGCTCTATTTATGTGCGCTAATTACAGTACACATCCGGCACATTTAATACTACATTTTGTTGTAAATAAATGGATATAAAATTCTTTTTGCTATAGCGGCATATTGTAAAATGTTTCATTTATGTTCCGCTTTATCCACGGTACGTCTGCCTTAATTTTTGTTAATGCACTTTCTGTCCCTAAGATGGCGTGACAACTATACAGATACGATTCATGTGCAAGTTGTAGTGCTATTTATTGGTGATTTATCTATATATCATTGTTTTCGAAACTTTGAAGTTTGAATCCATTGAAACAGTTTTCATTGCGAGAAAGATATGCATTAATATAGTTCCAAAAATGATCTATACAATTCACAAAATAAGTGACGTCTAATCTTTTATTCTTGGCATAATAACACTTCATTCCTGGATGACAACCTGCCGTGTCAGATTGACTCCACGGAATTTTTGCTTTGGGCCTCATCATTTATATTTCTGGGGCCAAAACTAGTCGAGCCACCGAGGGCAGACTTATTTTGTCTCAAGCTTTCTAAACAGTATGTCCGATGCGATGGATATTACACATATACAGCAACATGATTTCGGTAGCGGAGAGGGTAGTGTGCGTGCTTTGAAGCCGAATATTGTGGGTTCGATTCACATAGATTCTAGATTTTCAGAAATCTAAAAAAGCAGGAGTGGGTGCCCAATGGGTTGAGTAATTGGCTGTCAATATAAGTTTCGATCATACTCCATTTTATGGATTAAAATATCTTCAAGCTATTAAAATCCATATGGTTCCGTTTCAGAGAAGATGTTTTTATCTACAAATATGTATCCGCATGCTATTGAGGCCCTCGACGTTTGCGCAGCCCCAATCATGTTTCATACATGCAGCATAATTTGATAATTCTGTAATCTTAATTAACATTCATTTATAACAAGTCTTAAATGTCGCGCGGATAGTGTACTTTTTTTGCAGTGCAAACTGTATAATTTGCTGATAGGGTACTTGTTTTAGTAACCGGAGCATTCGAGCATGTCTCGTCAGTTTGTTTGAGAATGCTTTTCCCATGTGTATTTTGCGTTCCGCTACTGTGTGAACCGGGCTAATAGTAATGTAATGAGCCCAGCCTTCCTCTTCCTACAACCACAATGCTAGGAAATAATTCTTCCTTATTTGTTTGATAGTACCGTCAGTCCATCATAAAATAACATTAATACGTAACTATACTAAAACCCTTTCTATAACATCGAATTGAGTAATATCCACAGAGTTATAAATACAAAGTTATTCTATTGAGTTGTCTGTTAAGTGTTGAACTAAAAAATGTTGTACATTTTCCGAAAGCAATTGTCATTCGAATTCTGCAATGAATTTATTGCATAAAGAAAACTTATGATTTGCATGACTGGCTTCGCTACTATAATAGTGTATAATATGATTATGTTCGTCTTATCAAACCTTGGAGAAATGTAGTTATTTATTGTTATATTAGTCTTCAATATTAACTGTGATGTATGTCAAGGTGCTATTTTAATCATATCCGGTTCGTACGTTAAATGTCCAACTTGAAGGTGGTGATCGTCGCTGCTTGGGTAGACATGGAATTCTTTTCGTTTATTGATCCCTATGTTCCCTATTAAGCCTTTCAACATTAGCTGTATTTCATTTTACGTAAACGCAGTCATAAGTCATAGCTCGTAATTTTTAACTTTGTTATTTGCATGTGATATGCAGTATTTTTTTACAATGTTATATATTATATATTTAATAAATTCATGTAAGATATACACTAGCAAACGTTATCTCAGTTTTCGTGGTAGTAATTTAATAAAACATTACGAATGTCACGATTATAGTGGCATTTACTTGACAAAAAGTGATTTGTTAATGTGTACCAAACGACGCCAATACTGTGTTTATCTAACCGGCTCCGAAGATATTCACACGCATCGTCTGGAACGCACTCACATTCAATTTCGAAGTATCATTTAAATAAGGATTAACTAACAGTGTATATTATTAATTGCATGAGAATGCGTTAGTTTTTATTAAAAAAAATAGAATGTATGTGCATAATATGTAACATGTTTTGATTGAGGTCTCAATCGAAAACATTTTCAACTACACTATTGAGATTTGAGGTAAAGCTGTTTTCAAAAACATTTTCCTATCCAACCGCGGTTATTGGTTGGCCTTGTTTTGACACATCTGTTCTTGTAGAGAGATTAAAAAATGAATAATCAATGACTGGCGTTTTAAATAATATATCTAGAATCTACTATTTTGTGCGGTTTCCTGTTTTTTTTTACCGATTGTTTTCCCGAGTTCACACGCTTGTTTTTACTGTTCGTGTTGTCGTCTCTGTATACGGATGCTAAATAGAGCTGTTATTTTATGCATTGAAATTACAATGAAGTTAAGATATTTTATATTGATTTGTTCACTTGAAGTATTTCCAAAATCAGCGGCTAATACGAAAAAGCTATTTATTTATTATATTTAACAGCAAAGTTCGTATAGACAAGGGTCTTTGGAATCGGACAATAGAATCAGTCCTTTGCCTGGACCTCTTTCTTATTCATTGATAACAATTATTGTAAAAGAATGCACCTTTGATAAAACACAATATCACATTGTAAGTTTATTTTGATGGAACACAGTTCAACAAAGTATGCACTCGTAAAAGCCTGACGTATCGCAAAGTTAATTATGCACTTGACCAATACATCCATAACCTATAAGTATAGATTTTACGGCCATTTTTTAACCCTTCGAGGAGTATGGTTGTACATGTTCGTGCGAGCGTCTTGTCGCCTTATTTTCAAAGTCAATCTTTTATTTTTTTAAATAATATGTTATTATCTCTTTTAATATACGTAATAGATAGATCTATTAATGGTATATGAAAGTCATTACAATTATATTATATATGTTTAAGCTAGAAAAAAATCGTAAAAATTACGAAAAAAAATGAGAAATAAAGTTGACTCCGGTATTGAAAAATTCCCTTATGCTCTTTCTATAATTGTTTTGATTTCTAAAGAAACAAAAGATTATTTATATTGCTGTTCACAGAAACACATAAAATGTCATATAGATCAGGGTTCAAATTTGTTCTCAAGTGTTCATTTGATTCCGAAATGGGAGCGGCCACATGTGGTAATGTTGTAAACATTCTTCATTTAGAATAACTTTTCAGTTTATTTTGTTCGTGGTTGGGAAATAGAAGAGCATTTTTTGCAAGTAGACATATCCAATTCGCTGGACTTTATGATTGTTGAATTGATAGCAGTGAAAGATTGTGGTGTTTTAAACGATTAAGCCCATTTTTAACTGTATTTATGTATAAAAATTCATTTGTGTGAGCTTGTGTTTGTATATATTTGTGTAATTGGATATGGTCCTATTGATAAACATTACTATCGTTTGAATTAATTTTTGATTATTAATCTATTTGTTTTTTTTTTATTATGGAAGTGTCAATAGTTTTAAAATATCCAATTAGTCTTGTCTATGTTTTCTTTTTAACTTTACATCGTATAAAAGGGGGGTAGTTCCAAAGTATACTTATTGCACAATGCCAAAAATTGAAAAGATACTATTCTGATTACTCGTTTAAAATCTCCACCTTTGAATTTTGGCATAGTGGAATAAGTTCACTTAGGAACTACACCCCTCGTATATACACATTTATTATGATATCTCATCTTTTACTGATTTCACGTCGATAAAAGATGGTAAATATTTATTATTTGTGTACGTATGTACGAATCACATATTAATTATGATACGCGAATGTCGCATAGCCTTCATCATAGGCGTTAAATTCACGTGACCTTACGGCGAACCTAAACGCCATTTTCGCTCAAATAACACCTATTTAACTAAAAATATAATTGCTGTAGAATTACTTTTTAGTTTCATAATCACCGTTAATTATTCTACGCGTTCTAAAATAATGAGTTTTGACAACATAACCTTTGTTATGTGATGGAAATGTATTTTACTGAAAATTTATTCTTTTGAATGAAAATATCCTAGCTGCTTGCTGCTTACTCATGTATGCATAATTTCTCACAATAGGTACTTTATCAGATTATGCACGTGTTTGCGATAGAAGAAAAGATGGGGAAGGGAGAGTCGGCGGGGAAATGAAAGGCGAGGGGGGAGGTCACCGCCACGCGCGGCGCGCACGTGCGAATGCCCTCCCGTCTGCTCGGCCGGAGGGCCGCGTGACGACACACCCTACCCGACTTCCTTCGCCCGCGAGAGAAGTACGCATCGCCGGGACAATATGGAATAATATGCAGATATGACGTCTCGATTCTGTAGCGAGTTAATTTGACGGATGGATGGATGCTCGAGGGCGCGTTAGAATTTGCGCGAGTCACTAGTACAGTGTGAACAAGTAGCGAAATCTTGTTAGACATTAATATATATTTTCATTTGTCGTTAAAAATTAATTATTATTTTTTTTATCGGCAAATTTTGACTTACCTAGTTTAGATCTTGGAAGTATTCTTCCTGGTTCAAAAAAATCCTCTAAACAGAGAACGAATTTTTCTTTAAAATCTCGTCATGTGGGCGATCCGTTTTGTGCGTCTGCGAGCACAAATTGATGTGGCGCAGCAGATATAGATTTTATTTATTGTGTATAAATCTTGGTACCGTTTGTGCCACATTCCAAATTTTGATCCCGCAATGATCATTTTGAACCCCTCCATTTTTATCTCGGCCAATACTTTTGCCTGACCTACCATTGTTGACCGCATTATTGGCACCTTTTTGGCCGATCCCGAATCTATTATTCGGACACACCGTTTCTTTATATCAGAAGTAACGTGCAATTTCTATTACATTGTATGAGCTTTGTCAGGCTATAACAGATTGTATCACGTCACAAGCAGCCATTCATTATAATATTACTACCGCTGTTTCAAATATTTAATTCATTTCTCTTTGACCTACTTTTCAGCTTATATAATAAATAATATTATTAAAGTATACACAATGAAAATAATATATTGTAGCATTATTCTAATGTTTAAGACGACTGTACAGCTCATATATCAGCAAGTAAAATATTCTAGTTGGAGTCTCATAGATATGTTGCGAATCTTCAAACATACGTTTTGATTTCTCGTATCAAATCAAGAAAATACTATCAATAAAGCTCACCCTATCGTAGGTAGTGATGGATTATTAATAATAAGCTCCCATGCTTTCTCTTCTAACCTTTATGGTTGTACTATGCTGTCACGAGTATATTCCCTCGTTTTATAGTCGCACGGTTTGATCTCTTTTCATTAAGCTATGCGTAAATTCTGCCATTTTTCCATATACTTATTATTTTCTCAAGGCGTTTTAAAGAGTTCTGCGAATAACTTTTGTTTCTGTCCCTTGTATTTAATTATATAAATTCGTATGTACGTGCAATGTCTACACTTGTAATTTGCACTGGGTAAAAATGTCCAAGCGTTATTGTGATTTAAATTGGTATAGTGCCATACCGCTAGTAAAACATGTGAAGTTGCAATATTGTTATGTTCGAAATACGGCACGCTCATTAGAAAGCGTGAACGTTTGTTCCAAGAATAAATCGTCTCTATTAGATAGATGTACACGTCGTGTCCAGTGGGATTCATTGTCAAGGTGCTTGCAGGTCGGATGTGATGTTATGACACAAGAAAAATATAAATATAATTTCACATTCCAGACCTATTTCCTAGTGTATTTATATTATTATTACATGTTCAGTGCACAAGCAATGCTTGGTGAATAGATGCGGCATGATTGTGTCTCGTGCTCAAACATACTTTATTATAGGGAAGCATTTCATTATTATCCCATCATGCCATTATTTAGCGTTTATTAGTTATTAACATTTTTTTTCTTCAAGTATACGACGACGACGATATTAAAAGGAAATATTTAAGGCTTGCGGTGTCTCCATGGCGCCAGCCGACTCGAGGAACCCTAGTTGTTTCCCAAACCGTCGAACCGGCAGTCGACCAGTTAACAAGCCACCTACGGAGCCTAGTCCATTGGTCGGGGGCAACAAAAGACATTCAACGAAGCGGCTTGCCTCGGCTCGGATATGTTCGTTCTCGGCTCTCCGCTTACTTCTCTCCCGCCGCGGATGCCTGCTGATTACACCACGGTGCGAGTGTTGCCAACGTTTGCTAGTGAATATGTGTTGGCTTCGTTGAATTTCTCGAATGGTGCGGTCGATTCAATTATCTCTTGTACGAGTAGGTGTCATTAGTAGTATATTTTCTGATTTTAGAATATCCAACATGACGTCGCGTTATTAAGAGAATCGCCTGTATCTTATCCGCCCGTGTATTTAGGCAATGTGGGAAATTAATTCGTCCCAAAATTATTACACTGTACAGATTGTGATATATCGTCGCCAATATTCGCCAGAAACACGTAATTTGTTTTTTTAGTTTAAGTCACTTTGTAAAGTAATGTTGTGTTTTTTGCAATGTTTATAAAACGTGTAAAAATAATGTATTAGTGTAAAGATGCGCCAATGAAGCAAGATATTGCAAAAAAGTAAAGCTATACTTTTCAAAGTGACTTAAACTAAAAAATCGAGTTACGTGTTCCTGCAGTATTGGCGACGGCATATTAAAAGTGCCATAAATATAAAGCATTTTTTCCTCTAATTATTATCAACGTGCCCGTATATCATATCAAGACGTAATTTTACAATGTATGCACATACAAGTTATTTAAATTATTTCAGGTGATCATAAATAAACCTAATGCATATGTAGTTAGTAAAGATTACAGAGAACCTCATATGATGAAATAAACAGGGTAGGGTGTAATGCAAATTACATAGCATTTTACCCGGTCAAAAGGAAATTGCTAGAATATTATTAATATGGTGTTTTGAAAATAATTAGGTAAAGGCACGAATAAAATTTGATATGGCAACACTGAAAGTGGCTGCAAGGTGAAGGGAGTCAGGTCTGAAGGGCGAGAGGCGGGGCAGGAGGGAGGGCCGACCTTGTTCCCCTTTCCTTTCACCTCGTTTCGTCTTGCTTCACCTCCTCCCTTACAGCTGATTTGGGTCCGAGCTCTAGGTATAACCGTTGTTGGCGATAGATATTATACTCGTTGCAATCGTGCATTCTGAATGTGAGCCGATTTGGACATTTGGCCAGGTGCGATCAGGTGGTCGCTACGAAATTCTATTCCTTTTGTAATATTGTAAGCAAACTTGTGATATTGAGTCTTCGTCAAAAGATTTGGGAGGTATGAGCGCTACAATAGTGGATTCTTTACCTGTTTAATATTTTACCCTCTGTTGGAAGAGCTGAATGTGATACTATGTATATAATACAACGGTAGACGGTTTGTGAGAGTACACAAAATCTTCTTCTTCCATATCTGCTCCCTAAGTGGAGTATATGGACACCACGTGCCGCCTCCAAGAATCCCTGTCGCCCGCCAGTATTCTTGTGCCCTCACAGGACACCTGCATCCAATAACTCCGCCGAATATATTCTATAGATAGTATATAGCGGCCTTGCATCACGCCTATGATCTGTTGGCTTGAAGAATAAGCAGGCCAGGTTGCGGCATCCGCAGTACGTAGCCGAGTCAGGTCCAGCGTCGTAGCTTCACTTTGTCAGTGATATGTGGCTACATGGTCCGTTTTCATTTCGAACGAAGTCATACCACCATATGCCCAGAATCCGCCGCACGCACCTATTCTCAAAGCTCAGAATACGGTTAATTTGGGCCTTTGTTGGGTACCAATCTAGTAAGATAATAAGACATATGCATAAAAATCACTTTTATGAACATGGCCGTCTTCGTCTATACGAGTAAGTGTTTCTGGCTGTTCAATTTCAGATTATCTAATGCGAGTTAATGCATAAAAGCTGTGCTGTTGTACAAAATATGAAATATGTGCAGACAGGAATCTTATTAAACGCGGTACATTCGCACTTAATATATTATTGTATCGAATAGAATTATTAGTTTCCTAATATCGGTTAATGTATGAATTGGTTGGTCGTCTTCGTAGATCTTTTTTCTTTTCAGATATGTAATCGTGTGTTTTACTCCGCCAACGAGATCACGATTATATTTGCCATATTGTAAACTAGATCTATCGGAACGTTACGTCCGTATACACTGCGTACTTCCTATGGAATTATACATAGTCTAAATCAAAATTAAAAAGGTGCTGTGGACCAACGTGACGCCCGGGGCTGACAGGTTTTTTGGTCGAAATACGCTTTTAATCAGGCCATCGCGAACATTCAGTCGGACGAGATGACTAATAATAATATATTTCATCGAATTGGTATTGATTTGGTCGTGTGCATAACATAAATATGACCCGAAGCCTATTTTATAAAATACCTATATTATTATAACACAGCGTTACATCACGTTTTTAAGAAATCGAGCTCAATGGAATTTGGTTGTTTTATAATACCCAATTTTTTTTTCTGTTTCGGTTTCTATCTGCAAAGAAATTATACATAATTATTCTTTTGCAATTAAAGTTGGTATTCATTTACCACGTTGAGCGACGAAAAATTCTCGTTTATTTCGGATTCCGAGCATCTTGGGTAGAGGTATATATTGTGTAGTCCTGCATGGCCACATGGCCACGGTGGTTTTGGCGCTAAGCTGTCCCGGTTTGGCCTTGTTAAACAGCCGACATGTCCCCGTGGCTGTCCAAAACAGGATACTAATCACATTCTGTGGGAATGTCCAATAATGTTTACGGTGTGAGAAGAGTTACTCGAGTCGGTCCAACCAGCTGTTGGACCCATCGGGCCATCCGACTTGGTTGCCACGAGGGCGAGTCTCCATTTTTTTTTCTATTAGCTTTCTATCATTACATTTTTTTTAACTTCATCACACCCAAGTGCGCGGTAACCTGGGTCTTGGGTAATTTATATTTACTCCCGGGACACCGATATCAGAGCTCCGGGATACGCCTGATTAAAACTAGGTGTAAGGACGGGGCGGGTGGATGGTGGGCACATTAGGTAGTCCTTCATCTGTTCACTTTAACTAGTCGGATGATCCTATCACATCTTGGTCGTCTTTCGACAATAGTGAATTGATTCGTTGTTCTTGTATATTTTTTCTATCAACTAAATGTTTTAAGACGAACTTATAGTATAGTACGCTCATTTGTTTTCACGTCATATGTTTTATATTTTAATATGCTATCTCTTATCTATTCGACTGTTATGTAAGCAAATTCAGATGCTGCAGTGTAAATCGCTGCAGTTTTGTCGATTACGACATTTTCAACTGATGACATTTTTTAAAAATACTTTCGCGATTGATAATTGGACCGCTCTTAGAATATAGTAACTTTTTGCCGATGGTTAATAACATAAATCTTTATGTGGTAATCAGGCAGATAAAGTCACTATGTAAAACAAAATTCATAGTCTATATATATTCATTAACACAGGAATTATCACGATAAGTAAACAGATATTTGAAATACATTTCGTAAAGAAATGTCAATACGTATTTCCAAGAAGTTGAGTCATAATGTGCTATCGTTAAATAAATTGGATTCAATTTTGTAAGTACCGGTTCTGTAATCGTGGATGATATTTATTTCGAAGATTTTCTTCAATCGATCGTGACGAAATAAGCTATGGTAAACTTTTAATTTTTGTCAGCATAGTTTAAATTATAATGTCGCATACTTTTAAAGTCACATTACACTTATTATCGACGTAGTTTTATTAACGATTTATTACGCGTATATATTTTGCACTGGTCAACAGTATTACGGAGCGCGTGCATCGTTCATGTCATCTATCAATTTTTAACGTGTGCGATATTATCACTTGAACGTGTTAGGTTTGATAACATTGTAGCTTGTTGAAAATAACTAATACACAATTATGTACACTTGTAATTTCTAAGGTCAACATTATCGTTAATTAGTGGCGGATTTACCTATGGGTCTACAAATTGTCGAGGAGTGGGCCTCAAAAAAGTCCAAGAAAGACGGAAAAGATCTAGTTCTAATAGAAAATTATTAAGATAATGTGAGGCCTAGCAAAACAAAAATCACAAAATTCTTATTAAACGCATATCTACTTTCAGGTGTAGCATATTGTGGTCATAGAATTCTGTGGTATTGTCTTTGTCACATGCTCAATCTGTTTACTTTGCGTCTGGGTAAATACGAGGTTCTTTATAATATTTAATACTGTATTGGGTGATTGTATATTCTGGTTGGATTGGGTATTATTCAGTCACCTGGATGCGTTACTACCCGGTTTCGTTTCTCTCGAAATTTTATCGTGCATTCTTCTGTCTGAGCTAAGGGGTAAGACGTACTCGTGTGTAGATAAAATTATCGACATTTTATGTCAATCGTAGTTTGTAATCTTTCCGGCAAGGTCACACGAGCAAAAACCGTCGGAAATATTTGTTTTTCACACTTTGGATCGATTTGCAATGCAACGTGTAGTTCGCCGTTGTTTGCACAAGTTATTACTGCTAAACTCAATTATTGTTGATTTCTCCATTTGTGATAGCAATTGGTTGGTTGTACGTCTGCTACACGTTCTGGTGATTTGTTACGATTGTTTACGCTCATCGGTCGCAAAAACAAAACTATTTATCGAAGTCTACAATGTAGATCTGCAAGAGAACTGGGTATGCCATATTCAGTTCTCCTGTAAGTGAAGTGTTGATTTTCACGCGCGTCTGTTGGCCTTTATTACCAAGGATTCCCAAAGTGTGTGCCGCAAAATATTTTTGGGAAACCACAGCGCAATAAGGAATTGCGAAATAAAATTGCGAATTCACTTTACGCGAGTTACTAAGTACGAAAGAAAGAAATCTTAAGATAATGCGAGATAAATGAGAAGCTAAAAAATTCTGAACAAATGTACGAAAATAGAAATCTCGAAAAAGTTTGTGAACTACTGTCCTAAGGTATTTCGTTGGTCTCATTCCCTGATAATCTATAGCTGCGATTATATTTTGAATGTTTTATACTGAGTAATTATGTATCAAAACTGAATATTCTTGTCTCCCGTAATAATGTGCCTCTTTGTGAATTGTAACTGAGGGGAAGTGATATGAGTATTGATGCCTTCAAGTATAATTATTGTCGATGATACTTTTATTTTGATCGTAATGATGTCTTTGAAAACTATAATACGGTGTACTCTCGATTATCCGTGCTAATGTTTGGGAGGAAGAAACCGGGTAATCGTAAAACACGAATAATCCGAACTATATTTGGGATATGGATATTATCATTGCCGTAGAAATATTGTTTGTCGCCAATCGTGGCCTGTTGTGGCCAATCCAAATTGGTCCACTTTTTTTCCAAATTTCCTTCCAAGTTTTAGCTGTTTTCTTTTTTGTTTTAGCTCTAAGCCTGTCAATTTTTTTTACTTCCTTCGAGAATTCATGGTTTCTAAGCTTCCTTACCCATTGCAATTATTGCAAACGTTCATTTAATACTATTTTACAATGGTAAAAATATTTTATATTTCAATTATTTACAATAATTATAATTTCAATATTTAACATGGATTATCCGTAACCCGGATAATCGAGAACACACTGTACTTAGACATTTTCGTAAAAATATAGCAACTTGAGTTGTCTATTTTGAGAACCTGAAAGATAATTAAAAAACCATTACATAATAAAAACCAAGGCTTACCAGTCCTTTTTAACTGTGCACACATGTCTCAATAGTGTTTTTATTTAAAAATAATAATTCACGTCACCAGTTTTTTAATAGATTGAGGACTCCTTAGAGGTCAGATAGTAACAAAATATCTGTGTAACTTTTTTATTTCAATATTTGTTTTTGTCCTGAGCAAAAGTTCATACAATAAATTCATACAAGGAAAAAAAAATGCTGATGTCAAAACTGGATTCTACTGTATATATGAATGTGTATTAATTTTAAATTTTATTTGAATGTTACATTCCTGTTGAATCACAAAAAAATGTACCTATGTTTTTTCTTTTATTGTTTATATTTTTAAACTTTCTATATCAAAATAATTACCTTGTGATTGATCTTCATTCACAGCATCTGTGGTGGTTATAATTCTTATTTTAACCCAGCAGTTTGAGTCATGATATTTTCAGAGGAATAATTTAATAATGGATTTTTTTTGGTATTTCCAGGTGACACACCACTCCTGACACATCCGCAACGAGTAAGGCGAGTTCCAGGCGCATATTGCACGCCATCTCCCAAGTATTTACGACTCCGGAGACTAGCGCGTCTACAGATCCCTCGACAAGTACCCTCCCCCGTTGTGGAACATAACGAAGTCGTTACCAAATTGAAAGTTAATCGTCATTATTGCCAGATGTGCTGTGGAACACAAACACGCGCTTAAAAATTAAAAATATATCATATAATAGTGAAATTATTACGTCATAATACTCCATAACTGGGGGCCTGTAAAAGTGTGGTGAAGTGCAATATATTTCAAGGAGAAATACTCTAGTTCTTATTGTTATGCAAAATTAAAATATTCAAACTGATTGAAGTGTCTCGCAGTGTGTGATAGATAAATCAAAGCTTTTTGTTTTGTTACTTTTTTCTTGTATAAATAGTTGGCGGCGTTGCCCCTACGCTTTCGCAATTGATTCCAAAATTGAAAAAATGGAGCCCGAGTCGAACCCCGTGGAAGCGCTCTGCCGGTCGGGTTGTGGGTTCTATGGAAACCCGGCAACCGATGGACTATGTTCAGTGTGCTTTAAGGTGAGAAGCGTTTTTAATAATTTATAGACAATCAACTGTTGATACTTAAGATCAGGACTGGTCAACCCGCGGCCCGTGGTGTCCTTTTGTGTGTCTCCTTCACGTTATACCTAGAATTAGTAGATACAGCCATACAGTGACTTTTTAATCAAACTGATTGAACACTTTCTATATATGTTTGCATTCAAAATTCAAATCAATCACTTAAAATCACTAATAAATAAATAATAAGTGCTAATTTCGTTGCAAAGCCAGACCAGGTGTATCGAAAAAAATATTGAAACAAAATTTGCAATTATTCTTATTTATGTGCAGCCCTTGGAAAATTTTAGGGCATCAATGTGGCCTGTAGGAAAATTTGGCCTACATATAATTTATATCATGTATTTTTCAATATAACAAGACTTGGTATTAGTTCTTCTTTATGAATCATGATAATTGCATCTATGGTTCATTAGTTATTCAACTAGTCACTTCACTTGTTCATGTAGTATGTCAATTAAATATTATGAAATGAATGCTTACACTAAATATGGGGAATGATCCCTTAAACTCTTTGAAAAGTACTTCCAGTTATTTTGACATTTGTATGGTGATGACAGATGTGCATAAATCATTCACAGCTTTTATTCAAAAGATAAATTGCATATATGGTGGCCAAACTTGTGAAACTTGACATTAGCGGTTGACTAAAAATATTGATCTTGATCTGCCAGTGATGAAATCTACCAACATTCTGTGGATTATATTTAATTCATTGAGTGTCAAGTGTCTGAATTTTTGTAAACTTCCCATAGATATTGTTGTTTTCGTTTATTCTAAGTTGAGTTGAAGAACCTCAGCGATATTCGTGGCCCTTCACTACCATTATTAAAATCTATGAGAATTAATTTCTTTATAGCACTTGACTAAACCAAAGGTCTCCAAACTTTTTATCTTGACCACACTGACTCCTCCACTAAGTTCCAAGAGTCAAGACCTAGCTAGCTCATCATACCAACATACTATAGTTATTAATATATGTATAAAAACACTACCGCAGGCCAGATTGGTGTTGTTTGTGGACCTATGTTGACCTGCGGGTCGTAGTTTGGAGACCCCTAGGCTAAAACATTAAAGACGTTATTTATTATTGGTTTGTGTAGCTCAAGTAACCTACCGGTATCAATGACTGACATTTTGTGTAGCTTTATTTTGAGCAGCATTGAGAGCATGATCGTATTTACTGACTCAAGTATTTATTAAGAATAGTCTTATTCCATTTGTGCAAAGTAAATAATATTTTTCAGGTATTGTCATTCTATACCAGATCTTAGATTTACTCCACTAAATGTGACGCTTGAATTTACAGACTCATTTACATTGATTGCTTTTGAACAATAGCTCATATGTTAGGTGGGAATAGGGAGAGGAATGGGAAGTTATTGCGAATAGACATTCACTGTATGTTTTATAAGTAGTATGTTTATTTTACCTTGCTTGACACTTCTCCCCTGTATTATTATCACAATAAAACAGTTACTTGAGAATTATTCTTTTTATTAATGAAATTGAGGTTCTGAATTTTGATTCATTTGCAGTAATTTTGTTCTTTAGATTAAGTATGCCGAAATTTCTCAAGTTGTAGTACTATATGATACAGTAGAACCTCAATATAACAGAAAAATGTTTTTGCCTCAATGAGTTTTTTTATAAAAATATAGTTAAATCAGCCGAATAGTCTATACTCGTTCGTAGATTATCGAGATGAAATCTTATTATTGATAAATTTATTTTTGAACTTATTCTTTCGTCTTCTTCGCTATTATCTTCACATCCATCCTCATTTTCTAAGACTATAACATCATATGTTACAATTTTCTATCATGATGTGATTGATAGGGTCATTTTCATCTATTTTTTACCACTGTAAAATATTTTTCTTGGCTACTTCTTCTCCAGCATTATTATTGTTGTGTATTGTCCTACAGAAATCAGGAATTTCTAAATCTATGTCTGCGTCTTGGTCACCGAACAAATTCTTCCAATCATTTTCCAATGTTTGCACTTGCACTGCTTTGCAGATATTTTGTCCATTGTATTTGGGGTCCATCATGGCTAGGTTCTTCTGTACTATAATACCAATGAGTAAAGAAGTTATTATCTCAACTAAAATTTTGGTTTCATTTTATATGAAGCAATGTTATCCTTTTTAGTGTCGAGAGAATTTTTGGTCTCTTTATTTCTATTGTGATATTTTTCTTTATGTTTAATTTGAAAAAAAAATGGGAGTGGGGTGTTATTATAACAGTCAACATTTGCAGTAACTTGAGGAAAAGTATTTTGATTCATTAACCCATGAGAATTTATTGCCATCTAAGAATGTCAATTGTATATTTTATCCAGCATAATACATAATACTATGAAGCAAGCTATGTAATAAGAATAAGCAAATGTAGAAGGTTAAAAAATATGACATTATCATATATTATGAGCACAGAAAATATGATATGGCATTAAATACAAGGATTCAGTGGGCAGGCTATTATGTAATACAAGGCAGTCTTGTTAATGTTTAATATGTTATTAACATAAGTAAAAAGATATGCAAAGCTTTTTGTAATTATTTTTTCCCACTTCTATTCCTGGTATTGATTTTCAAACGTGGAAACCACGAAACAACACTACACTTACAAATTTCTTTCAAAAATTTTGTGATTGTAATGTTGATAACAGTTTGAAAAAAATATTGTTTATGCGATAACTCTTCAGTAGTTTGAAAGGAATATCCATAGGAAATACGAATTGAAATGTGTTTTATGGGAAAGATTCAATTTTTAGGAATATTTTGTAGCTCTTAAATTTTAGATAATGGTGACAATATTTGCCAATATTCAGTGGAACCTTGGTATTCATCCTTAATCTGTTTCCGGACTTATAGCAAACAAATAAATGAAAAATGATTAATCTGTTTCCATAACAAATCCTATTGTATATTATTATACAGTGATTGGGTTGTATAAATTAATTTAAACACTGCTTAATACCATGCCAGCTTAGTGTTATGACCATACAGTGTCACATTTCCGTAACATTCTGAAGGGAAGACATGAACAAAGTTTTTTAATAAAAATCAAACCTGATGATCCTCAACCAGGTCCATTGAGAGAACAGAGATACGAGAGAAAAATTAGAATTAAATTTTCATTTGTTTCCTCCAATTGTATTTATGTATGAAGTAGTGCTTAAATTATTTTATATAACCCATCAATGTAGATTATTATGGCAATAACAATAAGTTTTTTTTTCATGGGAATGGATTAAACATTTTTTCTTTATTCCGTATTTTGGTTTATATTCTATTTGGTGTAGGTAAGGAGCTGGAAAGAATTAAGAAACAAAAACAAACAAAACGTATTCCAAGTTGGATTTATTTCAAAGCGGACGTACACCAAGATACCACTATATATTTCACCTACATATTTGTATTAGTTATATGACAATATTTACTTCTCGATATTAATCTTACGGGTATATTGTTTTCCAGGAGGCACTCAAGAAAAGGCAGCAACCGCCATCGGTGTCAGCGCCGTCCTCTGTGTCCGGCTCGTATGGCTCCTCTCCTCCCGCTCCACCCACCAGACTCCCTCCGGCACCTTCTCCCTCCCCATCTCCTTCACCGTCCCCTGCCGCTCTTGCAAGCTCCCCCTCTACCGTAACGCCCCTCGCCCTCGCCACCGCCACTGCCACCGACACACAGCTGCAGCTGCAAGCTGATGTAAGGATCATAATATTCTTTCTTAGTAATCTAACATTTGACATTCTATGATTAATGATTCTCCTGTTTGATTTAATGTCATTGTAGAGTTTGAATCCTGGGCAAATGACATATCCAGGATGTATTGTCACAATACACCCGTGGATGGTTTCTTATATTACATTTACTTAAATTTAGACATCAGAAACCCACTTATTTTGTAGAAGCATGTGATGGGTCTTTAGGCCTCATGATATAAAATGGTCATAAGATGGTTGGAAAGCGTTGCGTTGTATAGAAAATTGGACACACATTTTCTATACCAAATGTGGATTATTTTAATCATACTAATTAACAGTTTGGAATGTCTTATTGGTTATATATGTGGAGAATTTCAAAAAAAAGTTTGTACATTTCAAATTCTTTTTCTTTCTTCCTCTTTTTTTTTCTTTCTAAAAAAGTCTTTTTTTCTAAACAATTCGTTACTTTCGGACAGACAAAACTTATATCTGCACCATTAAATATAATATACAGACGCATTTAATCCTTTTGTAAGGTGACTGTTTCATATAAAATTGAATGTAATAAACGTACGTTTAGTTGACAAAATCCTTATTACTTAGCTATGTCTTGTGGCACTGTATATACTACAAATATGTATAATTGATGCTTACAGAACTGAAAATTGATTCTGATTGATTAAATTATGTAATCATTGGTTCAGGCAGAGTAAAATAAATTTTGATTCCATGATAGTAATTCCAAGATTCCTAGTAAAAAGTTACTTGAGATCGAATATTAAAATGATTTTATTGTTTTTCAGTTGTTGGAAGAGCGAGAGAGAGAAAGAGAAAGTGGTAGTACGAGTGGGTCAGTGTCTTCAGGAGAACAGGAGGAAGCGGACGCGTGCGACAAAGACCTCGCCAAAGATAAGAAGAAAAAGAATCGCTGCGCTAGCTGTCGCAAGAAGGTTGGACTTACAGGTTTGTGTGCATGATCAGTATTTATTATTTTCATAAAAAAATTGTGAATTTTAGAATTTTCATAATTCCATCAAAATTACTAGTCTAATGTGCTAAACTTTATATAAACTTGTTCCATAACTCTTATAGCTTAAAATTTAAGAATCTTTTGTTTCATTTATACACATGAAACCGTATATTTTCATTTTTATCTTATAATCAGGAAATAACATAGAACAATTTAAATCTTCTATTTAAATTTTCTTTGTAATATTATTTAGGGGAGGCTTAAATCTTAATCATCTAGTGAAATTAATATGCAGCCTCAAGATTTGAACCTATAAGCTCCGAAATGTGGAGAGGTTTCCAACTTGGCCATAGATAGGGATGACAAAAAATATCCATAAAGACCAACGATCATATTAATCCCTTAAAATGACCCATATTATCATGCAATTATACAAATTTAGATGAAGCACATTTTCCAAATAATTTATGTGTTATTACTTATTGTTTCAGGTTTTGAATGCAGATGCGGAGGATTGTTTTGTTCAGTTCATCGGTATTCTGACAAACACAACTGCACGTTCGACTACCGGGAGCTGGGGGCGCAGGAGATCCGCCGGAACAATCCGGTGGTGGTAGGCGAAAAGATCCAGAAAATCTGAAGTGACTCTGCCCGCCCCCCTCGCCCCCGTCACTAACAACAGTGAGAGTGAGTGCGAAAGTGCGTGTGTGAGTTTTGCCAGTCGCAAAGCGCCAAATGGACCTGCGTTATTCAGTGGGCGATGTCGCTGGGACGATGCGTGCAAACGCCATAGAAAAAAATTAACTCCATCGGAAGCAGTGTTGTTTGTATTCGTTTTATTTTAAACAATACTAATTTGAAGAAATGAATTGAGTGTGTCAGCTTGCTTGCCGTGTCATTTTTCTTTTCCATAGTATATCATCAGCGTTCAGTTACTATTTTCTTCATATACTCAATGTTACTATAAATTTAGAGCGTCTGGTAAAAGTAATCAATTGCTTGTATGTTGATTTGGCATTTCAAAATTAAATTCAATTAAGAATGTCAAGTACAAGCATCTCTCGGTTTATGATCAATTGCTGTAGTGTATATTCGTAGAAACAAAAATCACTAGTTTCGTTATTTCAATGATGAAATCATTATGTTAAAACGGCTGTGTACATTTTAATTAAATGTATTGGACGGAAAATTCATTATTTTAATTATCTAATGTACAATTTACCTGGTGTGAGTTTCGAAATACGTGATGCTTGTACGATTTATTTAGTACAAATTGTTCATAAACTGAGATTTGTCTGCAGAGTTAATACTGTATTCTATTGTACTGGATTCAAATATATTGCTAAATCCTGAAAGTTACCTTTTTATTGTATGAACTGACGGCACAGCATATTCACACTTCATAAAAATTGGTGTTAAAATGTCTGATTTGCAAAAAAATCATTTAACTTATGAAACACATGGCCTCAGGTGGTTTTTTCTAGTTACGAAAACAGTACATAACCTGTAAGGAAGGAGTGATATTCTTATTTTCTTCCAAATTTTTTTCAATGGCAACTAGTTTTTTGATTAGTTTTTCTCAGTGCTAATTGAGTTATTGCTATGGTTTTCAAGAGCTGCCTTATATTCTTAACAGTAGAGTAATTATTTGGCATTGTATTGAACCAGATTGAAGGAATATTGCTAAATTATGTAATCTGGAACTGTTGGTAAATTGCAATACCATTTTTTTTATTTCATTAATTTCCTCATTTTCTTGGCTGTAGTATCCATAATATATTCGAGAATATTAAATAAGTTTTTCGATAATAATGTTTAATTTGTGATAGAGAATGCTTATGGAAATCTTATAGTCGGCGATAATATAAAATGACGCATTACGAATATTAATATAATATGAAATATTTCAATCAATAATTGTCTAATTAAATAATATTAACAAGTGATTTAAGACTGCTTTAAATTGGTACTGTTTTTTTCCTATACTCAATAAGGCCTTGGTTGCATACGGTTCTGTCTACAATGCAAGCTGCACATCTATAATCATCTCATTTCTTTAAGTTAATAGTCTAATTTTTTAAAAATTCTGGTGTTTATGTCTAGAGGTATCTGTAATTTTCAATTTTTAAATTATCTTGTGGCTTA
>JAGVSQ010003096.1:0-22574 GCA_022683975.1 Rhyacophila evoluta | reverse complement strand
AATATCATTTGTTTTCATACAGTGTGAACGCAACTTTATCTGACTTAATTACAAATGCTTAAAAACGTCCTATATTCTCAACATACATGGTGACACTGATGTAATATGAAATGCTACAAGTATATTCGAATGTTTCAAAAAAGTTTGATAATATTCGGCACCATACAAACAAAGAGAATCGAATGACGCCCCAAAGGCGTCATCAGGGTCTCGACAAAGAATCTATTGACGTCTTTAGCAGCGAACGTATTAATGTATAAGTAAGCCATTTTCAAAAAAAGTTAGATATTATAATATCAATTTTAAGACCCCGTCACAAAACAGGTGCGTACAACTATCTCTTTCATTTTTACATTTAGTTTTTTAACAGTATATGATATTATCAAGTAAGAAACACAGGTTTGCAGTGAAGAACGTTTACTCACAAACTAGTGATAATTATCAATAAAATAAGTATCCCATATTTCAAACACTAATCAGAGATCTCATTGATGGCCAATAGTAGCAATAATATATTAAAAATTAAAGAAAAATAATGAATTTTAATACAGATAAGACGACGATACTAATTTAAGAAGATAACATTAAAATAGTATTAGGACGCGTCTATGGCATTTTACTCCACTTCTATAGACCAGTGCTTCCCAATTACTTTCATGTCACGGCCCCCTAAATCTAAAAGTATTAATTTCCACACCCTCCCCCCTCAATTTTTTTGCGCATGCGCTTACATCATCTTCTCGGTGTATATACATGTGTTTTTTATATGTGTTATTATTTAACAGATTTAAATATATACATTCCCTAAATATGTCATGTGAAAAAAAATTAATAAATAAATGTTTGTACTTTGTACTAAATATTTTCGCGCCCCCCAATTTGGGAAGCACTGCTATATACTACTGATGACATAGAAACGTGAACGTGAAAAAGAAGAAATACAGTGCACATTGTGGTTATATTAAATTTATGCCCGCCTCAAATATGGAAATTTCACAGTATGAGTCATGGGAGATTATTTTTTAAGAGTCAATAGTAATATTAATTGAGCGTCCTGTCTGTCTTAAGACTTTCAAAAAAAGTGCACCTGCAGTATTTTTACCACTAATTAAAAAGATTCAAATTATATTTAGCTCTCATGGGGACTGTTTTAAGAAGTATCCTAATAGTAAACACTACCAGTGGAGATACAGAGATCGATATAAAACATGAAAAATAAATAAGGAGCCACTATCAAGGCAACCGTCACAGCGGTCTAAAAATGCGTTAATAATCCATTGACACGATGCTAAAATCAATTTCTGGCATTCAGTTTGCTCCGGTTTGTAAAAAGTAATTGAAACAAGATAAAAAATATTATAATACAACATTGTATACGGATAATTTAAATAGTGAATCGTTTTAAATAGTTTATATTATCGGAGTATGTGAATAATATGTAAATTATAAAATTATGAAATTAGAAAGGGAGGTAAATGCACAATCTAACGGGTATTCAATCCTGCATATTTGGGTTTATTTAAAATTTCAGCAGTTGTGGGATTCAAACCCGTAACTTCCTGATCCATAGCGAGTACGCTAGCCCTTCGGTTACCGAGAGGATAAAATATTAATAATATAATATTATATACACAATATAAGTCTAGTATATGATATTATATTATTAATTATAAGCAAAGATAAGCCTTAGTTAATAATTGATATTGAATTTTCGTCACACATGTAGATATGTTTTCCCCGGTAGTATAGAGGTTAACTTATTCAATTCGTAATCTAGTGAGTACGCGTTCGATTCTCACATCTTTCAGATTTTTGAAAATATCCAAAAATACAGAACTGGATGGCTTTTGTGTTGGGCAATTATCGTGAAAAATACTCTGTTAATACATGACTTTATATTGCAAAAATCGATATACTTCACACTGTATAGATTAACATGCTCCACTTTCGGAGCGGAAACGATCCAAAAAGATAATATAAGTCGTATTTCCTTCCCTACTTTTATCAAGACTGTCTTAAAAATATTTGTAATTTGATTTAATAAAAAGGTTAAAGCAATTGCACCATAGCGGTTGCGTAACACACGACCGATGCATTTGGGTCGTTTACGTCGATTAGATGAACGCATCATAGCACGAATTTTAGATAAATTGTATGCAATTCGACACGAATACTTTGCAATTCACATAATCGAATAAAAATTATCGTAGCGAATTGTGAGCAATTTAATTTGACGGTATTACAACATTTTAAATATACTAATAATATATCGAGTTCATCGGAGAATCACACAAGAGTCGAAATGACGTGATACGTACAGAATAAGATTGTATTACAAGAAACATATTGTACACCAACCTTTTTTTCAATATTTTTTTTATCTATAATATGTCACATTTAAACTATTGACTGAAAGTGCATTTCATAACCAAAAAACATTGGTTTTTTTTTAATTATTTTATTTTCAATCCCCACTTGACAATAAGTATGCATAATTTGTTACATAGTATAATATAATGAAGTAAATTTGATTTTTAAAAGCATTTACGTATATTTTTCATAGCCTTAAAACGCAAACTAAAATTCATTACAGGATTAAGCATTCATGAAAATATAACATTAGCCATAATTACTAATTTTTTAAATTCTCATGCAATTTTTTTATCATCTGGAAATAAATCCATGATACAGAAAATGTATTATTTATTATCTAGTTACGAACGGTGTAACGTTGCAAAATTTCAAAGCTCATGGTTAATTTTAGGGTTTTAAAATTCCACAAAAAATAAATTGTGCTTTACATTAATCTCGCCTGTAGACGGGAAAAAGGAAATAAACCTAAATTTTTAAAAATAGCTTTTATCCTATAATCGTAATATTTACAATTTAACATACGTTCTATAAAAAGTATGTAAGCTGAAAATTCCAAAATAGTGTCTAAATTTAGCGTTTAATTTTGGGAAAAGGATGGCATGTGAAATTTGAGACCAGGGAAAGGGACTTCTACGTAACCAATTTTAATGGTTTTTTAAAAATAATTTATTAAATTAATATCATATTGAATAAATAAAACACCAGTTTTAGTCTTAACGCACTGCAAGGTTGTGTCTATGTAATGTTTTGGCTTTGGCCCAAAATCATTGAATGGAAATCATGTGCCTCCTGTAAAAAAAAATTCGTGTAGGTTAGGTTCTTTTTCCTTTCCATAGTCGTTGTGAATACATACCCACATAGATGTTTTATTTGGCTATTATAAACTATCTAATGATAAAAAGAAAAACGGATGTCGTTATTTAATCAATATTATGATACATATATCGAGATACGGATGTGTAAAAGAACCTCTATCGAGGAATTACCAACAGATTAGTTTGAACAGAATATATAAGAAATATTTGAATGAATGTAAATTATTCGTTATGTTATCTTTTTTTTTTAACTGTAGATGCTATTACACATTTCGAGATTATCAATTAAACTTTAGCTATTTGCAATGAGTATTAAATGAAGCAAAATAAGCGGTGTGTAAAACGGTTAGCACTATTACACTCTAGTATATTTGATAATTATGCAATACGCGGAACAGTTTACTTAGTAAAATGTATGAATTAAAACATAATATGCAAGTAATCTATAGACAAAAGTTTTATATAAGTGTGGATTTTTATCCGTCCAATATACTCCATATAAGAATAATTAAAAGCATCATCAGTCACAATTATTATAGTTTCAGCTACATAATATTGTGTATAATATGAGTTGGATAGCTCTAAAATAAACTTATTCCAATATACCAAAATTCTATATAGTAAAATACTTGTTAAAAAAATATTTATCTTTGAATTTTGGATAGTGTAATTTGGAACTACACTTCTCATTTACTTCAAAAATTATAAATCTTATAAATCTAATAGACCATTGTCGAGTTTCAGCCTAGACTTGAATTTACAATTATTACTACTTCCGTTTTGGATTTTCGCAGGTTTCCGTTATGATCACTAAAATACAGCTTTTTTCAATGTTCACCTTGACTTTTTGCAGCGAAATTCTTCCGATTGATTCATCTGATTAATCGAGTGGCTGACGATCAAGCATAGTGTAAAATAATCTGCCAAAACTATCACACTGTTGAGATTTATATACTCCATTATCAGTGGGCACATCTTTATATTATTGTGATTTAAATGGTTCATTATGTAAACGGTTATGGTTAAAAAATATTCAAAACTTCCTTTATGGCCGAATTGGTAAGTGTATAATACATATATTAGGACCAAAAGTTACAGATTAAATATACGCAGATTTTTTTAAATTAAATATACAAAACTGGACACTAAATTAATAACGAGATTGAGTAAATATTAACTCGTGTGAAAGACTGTCTATGAAAATAAGTCTTGGATATGATTTAAAAAAAACTCTATGGTAATGGCTTACTTTATTCGCATAAGTCGTACGCATTTCTTCGCAAGACGTAATGTAAATAAAACTACTTGAGAAATCACGTCACTTGGTCAAACATCAGAGGCCTAGTTTTCACTTGGGGTCCGGCCGTTTCGCAATTGGGCAATATTAAAAAAAATGAAAATTAACACACGCGGACATTCCGAACGGAGCAAATGAATGGGTGAGTGTTTTAATTTATGCGCGAAGAAAGTGCCGTGTCGCCGGGCTGAGGAGAAAAGTGAAATTCCGAGGCAAGTTTCATTCGGAACTGACTTTGATTATAAATTATATGATAAACGTTTGTTATGCCAAGACTTCGGTTTCGAACATGCGCAATTATACAAACGACCTCATGATATAATATTAAACGAATAATTAATAATATTCATACCATAATTTATAAACAATTTGAATCCTAATCAACAAAGTATTTACAAGATTAACAACTAATTCACAAAATAGTTTCTATAACTAAGTTGTCATATGAACATAAATTATGTTCACATAAACTTTCCATTGCGTAGTCAATTAAGTTCATCAATTTCTTTGTAACTCTATAACGAGGACACAGCTACAGTGATGCAATATATGCAGAAATTGACAGACGTCAACACCTTACATCTTTTATCACGAAAGGTTAAAATTTCACTGACATTTCCCCCATAAATATATTAAGCATCCAAAGGACACACCACGATTGCATAAGAAATTATATTTTTGTTCTTAAAATCGATAATTTAATATTTCAGTTCCAAAACAGATACAATCTATTATTAAAAAATCCCGTTTTGAAGCTATTCTAACCTCGGAAAGCGCTTAAATCTTTTCAGACTCTTGTTCTCTTCTACCATCCACCACATTTTCACAATAGTTATAATGACTTGTACTTTTGCGTGACGAATACGATAAGATATTCGAATTGTTTAAAGTATACCAGATTTTTTTACAACATCCAAGATTGGTAGCCAGCTGGTGGGCATCTAATCCTCCAGTCCTTATTCAAGGAAGGGGTTTGAACTCATAATATTTGGTATCAAAGCGAGCCATACTTTTTGGAAAATGAAATAAAATAAAAGATGATTCTGGCAAGTAATTTATTTTATTATATAGCTAAAATTTACCTATAATTTTGTCCGGAAATAATAGCTAAAAAGATTTAAGCAGATTTAGGATTCTGCACAAAAAAAACGTATTATAATTTGTGTTATGATGCATAAATATGTATTTATGAACGAATTAATGAAATATAACCTTAAATAAACTCACAAAGGTCTATAAATAATGAATAAATGATTATAATGCTCCATACATGATTTTATAGGGAATTATTGAAAACATTTGTTGAATAATGCGACCTTAAAAGCCTTATACAATATATAAGGTTGAATATATTATATATATGGTTATCACACGAATCTAGTTTTATGATTGTTGAGATACATCATCAACAGTTATGATTGCAGATGCCTTTTTAGTAGTTAACCGCAGATTTTTTTGAGGAAACTAATCACATTTTTATGGCAATGCAGATAGGTGCGTGATCTAAAAAATGTATTTGAAAACGCATTACAACAGAAAATAACACGTGAATTGGCGGTCTAGTAAAAAATGCATCAAAATTGGATTCATTTAACTGTACCAATAAAAATACGTGTATGTATATAAAAAAACTATTCTTTCTTAAATATATTTATCTCCTCGATAGCTGAGAGGTCAGTGTGCACGCCTTGCATCCGGGGAATGCAGGTTTGATTATTGTATTTACCAAATTAATAAAATATCTGAAAATGCAGAACAGGATTGTCATTGGGTTGAGCAATTGTTTGCCAACGAAATTGTTAAAACATGTCTTCACATTGCGGAGATTCAAATACTCCATATTCGGAACGAAAATTTTCTCACTGTGTTGTGTGATTTCATTGTTGTGTGTGAATCCGCATTTTTTGGATATGAAGCACGCACGCTAACCTTTACATTATCGGGGAGATAAACATATTAGTACATAAAATACTGTTATTGAGATAAAATTAAATCGAGAAAGAATTAGATTGATGTAGTAAAATAAAAAAATCTATAATATAATATACTTATTATACAATGCTATAATTCTGATATGTATAGAAAAACTAGTATAATAAATAGGTATGGCGGACATGGTAAAAAATAAATAAAAGTATACTGTTAAATTTCGCTCCAAAAGTGTATGAAGATGACCACTTCATAAATGGAGCATATGAATATGTCAAGAATTATTTTTGACGTATATTTTTCATATGATTTAAACGTCAGACAATAGATGAACCCACTGGGCATCCGGTCACGCATCTTTACATTTTTACAAATCCAGCAGCTGTGTAAATCGAGCCCATAGTTTCCCGTTCTGCAACGCCACGCTAGCCCTTCAGCTACCGGGGAGATAATATTGTAATAAATATAAATAAAGACTTACAATATAATATTGCGAATCTTGTGTTTTTTCTACAAAGTGACAAAGTTCTTATGATATGCGGAAATTGTATGTCACATAGAAATATGTCCATTCTATTCAAATTAAGTTCGCTCCAAATGTGATTATATACGATGTAAAAATATATGCCGATAGAAAATTTTCCACGACCTTTATTTATCAGCAAACCACTCAAACAACTGGATATTTAGTCCTGCATATTTGGTCTTATTTCAATATTTTCGATTCAAAGACGCAACCTTCGGTACTGGAACGTGTACATTTACCAACAGGCCACCAAGAAAACGTAGAATTACAGCATAAAATCCCACTAAACTTTCTGATGCAAAAACATTATGTCATAGTGGTAAGTATTCATCGAGCTTTCCTTACTTGTAATATTGACAAAGTTATGGTATTTAAACCTAAAAATTAAGCTGCCAAAAGCATACACGCTCACTACACTAAGCCAATAATATAACGTATTATATGTCTATAATCAAATACAATCACTTGAGTCCCGTTATCATATACGCATATCTCAATAAAAACTAACTGTTTCAATTTAGTCAACGTATTATTTGAAGTATAGGAAGACGTCCTGACTGGATGATATATCGAAAATGTGTTTAGTAAAAACATCACGATCAATTAAGGTGACGCCACAAGCACAGGTGGCATTCGTAATGCGAGATGTTAGCGATACGACACTCGAAGAGATATTTAATACCTTAATCTTTTCACGAAGAAAGTAACGTCAACGTACCTGCTTAAATTTTTTATCATTCGTTTAAGACGGAATCTATACAAAACACTTTCGGCCACGGTGGATTATATATTTTCTTAATACTTCTACTTTTATTATGTCCGCAAGTTAGAATACGTGGATCTTGATATTATGAAGATCATCACTACAGAAATGGAGTGTATGGATTTGTACATCGTAAAGACATATTTGAAAAAATAGATTAACGTGATTAAAATATATTGATATATTCTCTCGGATTTTACTGTACACAATCTACGATATTTTCCTCTTGAAGGGACATAAACTATAAATTTTTCCCGACGAATCTGACAATAATGAATCAATTTCCGTTTGACTAACAACATTCTGTTTAATACACACCCATTTTATAAACGTATGAGACGTATATCAAAACTCAGGAATTACAGATATATTTCAAATTAAACTCGAAAAAAAGCGTACATATACATTTTTAACTGCATTTCTCTTTTCGACAGTATGGCACTAGTGTTCAAATTATATTCAGTAGTATCTAATTATCAATTAATTGAGTATATGAACGGTCAGTAATAATTGAAATGATTGCATTTTTTATTCGAAGAAGGACTTGAAAGTTTATAATAAGAAGAATAATATTTACGCTTCGATTTTAAGTAATTCGCTGAATACTAAACTAAATAAAATCACTAAATGAGGAATTTAAAGGAAAAAGGGCATTTCTAAGTGTTATAGGAGTAATTGTTATGAAATTACATGAAAAAAAACCTAATTTCACTATCATAAGAATAATCAATGTATATCGCATTTTATTTTTAGTGTCAACTGGTAGAAAGAGCTCTTAATTTCGTTAGTAGCTACAATACTTGATTAAAATTTCATCAATTATTATTATTTCAAAAAAAATATTTTCAATTATATGGACATTTGAAGGTAAATCGTTAAACCTTCAAGAAAGTCCGCAGCGTCAAGATGAAAGAAAAATATGGATGTCACCACTCGTCAATCGTGAATTAATTACATACTAAATCACCAAACTTTAAAGTGATATCACTTATCCCGTAACTGTATTTACATGTTATCTCACGTAAATTCATATATTGTATAATTAAGGTAAATATTGTATACGTAGACGATTTTGAGATTAAAACGAATCGATTCATATTTAAACAGGATGTGAACATTTTGAAATAACATATATAAAACAAACCACCTATAACTTACAACTGAAAAAAATACTAGATAAAAAAGAACTAAATTAAAGATATATTACGTTTATGGCATCTTATTATGTTGGTTTAATTTCGTATTAAATGTCCTGCTATTTTAGCTAATGAAAACTTTCAATAGTCATATCAACCTGATTTATGAATATTATCAGGATTATGCTGACGTTAGATGAAATCCATTGTATAAACATATCACTGGACATATTATATTAAATCCAATTGAAGTAGTTAACAATAAGCTTTTCATATTTTTAATAAAAGTTAACGTTGAATTTACGTACATACAGCTGATTTAATCAAAATTAATATTGATCCATTTTTAAGTCTAAATCAGTATTTTCCTTTAGTTTTTAACAATACTGCTTTGAATTTCAGTTATATATAATACAATCAGGTAATGTCGTGTCCTTTTCAAAGATTTTCATAATGCTGTCTTTTTTGTGTTATAAAATGATGGCACTTTTACATAACGCAAAATCACTAGCAATAGATATTAATTATTAGCTCAAAAGGATTATATGCTTTAAAAATAATGAAAGGTCACTATGTTGTAAATATATTAATGATTGTAATAACAAAACATCAAAGGATACGATAATTATATAAGTTATTCATTCCGGATACATTAAAACGTAAGCTGTGTTGCATAATATAGATTGAAATAAATACAAGCGATTTCGAAAATTAGATGCAATTCACAATGCAGTTATTACGAAGATAACGATTTGTAAAGGAAAAATTGAGGTCGAGGAAGCTTCAGAGGAAGATGCAAGAATAAATACTATGATAATTTACAACACTTATTTAAAAATTTGCTTATTGAATTTATACTAATCATTAAACGCTTATCTATGATTAAAATAATAATAATATTATACGTCTGTTAAAATCAAAGTCTTTTTTAATACTGTAATCGGTTATTTAATTATATATTTTTTGCAGAACGGTTTTAAAACATAAGATTTACTAACGGAAAAGATTGTGTTTTAAATGTTTATATGTGTATGTATAAACTTGGACTGTTAATCTATGAGAGATTTAATACTTATGATAATATAAGTTGTATTTATCTTGGACAGTAGCAACCTATAAAGAATTGTGTATGGTGATATAAATCGAAATGCAAAGATAGTTTATTCGTATGCCTGAAGCACGTATGCATAAAAATTTTACACATTCAATAAGAGATGATTAAAAACTTTTCGTCATTCAGACGATGTATGTTGGGTACAGTGCGAAAAGAATAGACGTAATAAAAAATGGATGAGAAAACGTACAAAAATATAGATTCAACGTGAGAAAGTTGCATACTAGATAACTTTTTAGATAATCATAATAATTTTAAAATACAAGAAGTTTAAAAGCAACACTGAAGATCTATGGAAATACGACGTAAAAAATATGAACTTAGAAAAACGGAGGTAACTTTAGAAGATCTCCATTTTATAGTTGATTTTGAAATACTGGTAGTAATGGTGATTTGAGTAGATAAGTAAGCATACTTTTAATCGGTATAAAAAAATGCTCAAATTCTAAAATTAATATAAGGCCCAGTTAAGCATTATTAGCTTTTGACATGATATCATAAACATAGCTGCAAGGACCACGTGCGGGCTAAAAGAAAAAAGTCATTCAGGTGGGGATTAATGAATACTGATTATCTTGAGTGGTATTTGAGGCTTGTTTGATTAGCTTAAAACAACACCACTTAGTTGGAGCGAAGGCGAGGTATTCAGAGAAAAAAACTTTTAAGCCGATGTCGCAACCGACTGACAAGCCTCTATTATGGAGACAGACATTTGAAATGGACAGCTTGCGCACTTGCCTTCCGTCACGTGAATAAGTTTCATTGAGAAAATCTCTAAGTTCGGAAGTGTTATTGTTTGACACTCACAAGTGCGTTGGGTTTGACGTTTTACGTGAATAATATATAAACATTTATATACATTTACCATTTAAGCTTACTAAATTCCAATCTCTGTATTTCTACTATTTCAAACAAATGTAATCTTCGCTTACTTAACGCTTATTCAAAAATATAAATAAACTGTAGACGACGCATAGAAGAAAATAAAATTCTGACTGAATATACATTACGAGAGCTAAAAAGGAAGATATGATAATGTTGTGAAGAAAGAAAGGTATATTATGCGACACAGTAAGTTAGATATCAATGAATTGCCGACTTGAAGCCGTAAAATTAATAACGAATGTGTTATTTAAGATAATTGATTTTTGACATAAGTGAAAATCTTAAGAACGAATTATTTGCGTAATTTGAGGGACTATATGTGAATTATAAGTCTTTATACAAAAAAAAAATAATCTGTCAAGTCGTCTTCACATTGCGGAGATCAATATACTCCTCTTTCGGGGTGGATATCTTCACAACGTGTAGATCCATATGCTCCACGTTGGGAGCGAACATGGTATAAAAAAAAAAAATACAAACTTATTTGTACTTTTACGCACTTTTCGCTTGATGATTTGTGGTGATTTTTTTTTGTAACGAATATAAGTATGGAGCTTTCCACAATAACGAATATATTTGTTGTAGAATCAAACGAACGTTCATACAAAATAAGCCGAGTACAATTTCAGTGAAATCAAAAACTCACGGAAATTTATTTAAGTAAGTTCGTCTCCTTGACATTGTTGGGTTTAAAAAAAACTATTATACTCGAATAAATCATTTTATAAATTAAAAATATGACAAAATATATCATATATAAAGTATAGTTTCCATGAAAAGTTAGATACGTCTGTAAATTAACAATATTTTAAAGCTTTTCAAGCTTTTCAAAGAATTTTCACTCGAAAAAGATTTTAATTTTTTAACTACACGCTGTTTATGTACGAAGGTTATGGATGAACTATTGTCACTAACCTTAATTTTTTTTTAATATTTAGTATAACATAAATACACATGTGCTTATAATCAGTACGAATAGTTAACAATGAATTCGCTGTTACAAATTACAGCTGCGTACGTGTAAGAAACTTTATATTAAAGTCTTTAAATTATTTGTCGTTTAATATGGAAAAGAAATTATTTATCTAATCGCTTTATCTTCTGTCTACTGGCAATAATTAAGAACATTGCAAAACTAAGTGTTTTTAAATTCCTGTAAATACACTATTACGCTGTCGGTGCTAAGCCGTAAAAATGTCGTACCGAAAATGCGAACAAAGAATATTCAACAAAAAGTGTTAATATTGTTGATTTAGCGCTTATGAAATTAATGTAAATTGAAATCCGATTTACACAATAGCATCAAATTCTTAATATAGAAATCCTATAGAAATCTGATTAATTTATTGTGTGCCAATATCAATATCTGCGGCATCACTAGTTTGCTTCAAAATTATTTATGTTTACATAAATTTGATTTAAAATTTTGAAATTACTTCAACTATAGTACGAATTTGAATCAGAAAACAATAAATAATTTTCCGTTTTTTCTTGTGGCGTCGTACCGGTTATCAGGGGCTACTGTTATCTCAGTGGCCTAGTAGGTAGGCGCACGCATTTTAAAGGAAGAAATTTGCAAAACAATCCCTGCAATTGCATAAAAAATACAGTAATGGCTGCGCTACGAATTGAACTATTTACTGATGAGAAATCGTTGCAGAAAATAAATAAATTGCGACAATGTTTTTTTTACATTATATATATCTGTTACAAATCACATGAAAAATGTTGTTGTTAATAATATATTAAGCAAATCATTATCTAACGTAGAGTTATTTTATTTTTAAGATTAGTAACAAAAAATAAGCCAAGGAAATATCATCATATCGACTGTGGGAAGGAAAAGGGACGTAACCCACACAGACCAAATATTACAGGATACACAAAAATGTTTATTTTACGATTTTGGTGCAGACATCTTTCAAAAAGCTTGGCCAGACTTAGTAGTGAGTAAAGGCACTTTGGTATTTTTAACATACAGAACGGAAAGATTTTTCCAATAAAGATCACCAACGTCTGAGGAACCTGATACATCACACTGTATAAATAATGATTCAATTATTGTTTAAGTTGTGTAACATATTAAAAATAGATTCTTAAATTAATAAGCACATTAAAATTAATTAATACAAGCGAATGTCTTTTTCTGAAAGATGACTTCATATAGCAAGTCAGGTGATCGCCATAGACATTTACCGATGCTCTCGTGTTAACCTTACTTAATAATAAGACACCATGGCAAAAATACGAATATTTTCCTCATGTTAAGTAATACATATAAATATTCCAATAATTTGAATAAAAAATTCAAATAAATAACAGTGGAAATAAATTAAATTAATTTGATACGAACTGAATATTTAATGTCGTCACATGCTGTGTTTTTGTATGCAACATTTTTTTATAAGAATAATAAAATTTTACGTTATTTTATGTGGGATTGATTCAAATGTAATGTCTCATAAAAGTCCCATGCAAATATTATTCGATGCCCGTAGTGTCTAATGCGACAAATTGATATTTCACGTCTGTTGCAATGCAGACAGTGTGACGCCAAATATTAATTTAAGCAAAAATCTACCATCTAACTCAGGCTGTGCGCACAAATCATACTACACGTTTCTTGTTCAAGTTACTTCAACTATTTTGTAGTTTTGCGTACTTAAAATTAAATTTTAATTGTTTTAACACATGAAATTATTTATATAATATCAGTGACGTAGCTAGATATTCGACGATATGTAGCAAGGAAAGTCGTTGTGATTTCTATATTTTTTCAGCTCTCGCACTAATGAAAAAAAATACTCGGTCCCCCCGATAATAATTAGCACCCCGCATGATTCCTGCGCCCGAAACAGACTTCTCTAACTATCCTTGATAACTTGGCATTGTATAATATAATATCATTACACTCTACGTAAAAATAAATCCAAATAACAGAAACTACATTATTAAACAATCATTTAAGTATATATCGTATATTTCAATATAAAAAAATTAAGCGTCGCCTTTATGGTTGAGTTGGTAAGCATGCGTGTTTTTATTAATTGTTTGTAAGCGGACGCCAAAGGTTCAAGTCCTTTTAATACCATTTTCAAAACTTTATAATTATCAATACGTTTTTAACGTGTATTTCATTTAAGACATGGATTTCTAATAATTTGAGCGATTATTTAATAACCGATGTAAGCGATAATCTATCATAATAAAGAAAATTTAAGGATATTGTTAATATTAGATTTAAGCAGTGTCACAATATTTGTTTTAAATTCTTACGTCTCTTATTTCGAGTTGAAATTATGCGGAACATATTTTAATATAATATTTACACATTAAAATACAGATGAAACAATACGTTCGTATTAGACGCAGTTCTGTCCATACAAAACTTATTATGGTTGTGAAGCCTACACGACTGAATGACTCGTAAAATAATAGATTTTAATAACATGCAGACTTAATTTCTATTGTTGACGGTTAACTTTCACGTACGACATAACATAATGTGCGCAATGTGTCTAAAATTATACGTAAAAAAGTGAAAATGATAGGGATTATAAAGAAAAATTAAAGTTATTTTCTTTCATTTAAATATTTCCTATATCAATGTGCTCGTATAATATAAAGATAATATTCATTAAGTCGTCCATAAGAATGACTTTTGATTTATAACTTTTTTTTATACTATGTTCGCTCCCAACGTGGAGCATATGGACCTGCACAGTGCGAAGATATCCAACCCGAAAGAGAAGTATATGAATCTCCGCAATGTGAAGACGTCGTGCCAGATTACTTTTCACGAGAATTGTTTGTCAGACAAATACTCAACCCAATGGGAATCAAGTCCTACATTTTTCGGATTTTTAAGATCCGATAGATAGAGAATCGCACCCGCACTACCCGGATTGCTAGATGCGCACCCTACCAACTACGCTACCGGAGAGACTAGCTAGCTTACTACCCCACTAGCTATAATAACTAGCTTTGTGGTTTTTAAATCACATTAAAACCAAATTATACATTATTATTTAGTCTAGTATATTATATAATGAAGTATTATATACATTTTTATTTAGCATATCCGCATCGAAAGTGTTAAGTATGAAAGCAGTATGAAGAAGAATTAGATTAGAAGAATATTAAATAATAGTATGAAGACGACCATGCCATAAATGGAGTGTGGTATATCCACATTATGGATAGTCACAGTGTGAATATATATGTTCAAATATATTTTTTACTAGAATTAGTTGTCACCTATTTGTCACCTATAACAACTGTGTGAATTGAACCACCAATTTTCGACTCGAACATAAATCCATTTATAGGGAAATAGATCAAGTTTACACAATTAATTTTAAGATAATCAATCAAAATAGTATATCAACACTGAACAAGCGGTTATTGTGTTGAGATTGAGTGAATATTATATTTCATCTAATATAATGTGTGATGTTATAAATATCGCGTACTGACCAGTCGAAGATATCACTGGTTTAATGGTGCCCATACACCTACAGTGTGCCTGCAGTCCGAAGACTGTCAATCCATAACTGATGATTAGAATTGAGACATGCCATACATGAGCATATCATAACATGAGCCTATAAATCAGAACACAACTGACGATATGGACCGTCTAATGTGTGGTCTGTCTCAATCCTAATCATCGTCTAGCATCGACAGTTTACGAACATGAGTACCACAAGTTCCGTAGATTCATAAAAATCTATATTATTAATGTGTATTTTCATAAGAAAGCTTAATTATATGAGCGGTTGATTGACAATTAATGGATGGGTGAATGGAGGGCACATTTAGTAATCGTGAAAACGTGAAATAAGTCTTCCCATTGTATAGCACTGTATGCTTTACTACTTCATAAGGTAGACAAATTTTAATTCAGGTATTTAAATGCTGCATTTCTTAAACAAGTATTACTGTATAAAAAATGAGTAGCAACGCAACCAAAGACGTAAGTGTAATGTTTGAAAAATTGTTTATATTAGCGTAAAGGTAAACGAACTATTCGTAAATAAACTTCACTTTCAGGAACTAATCATAATAATATTCTACGAGTATAGTCAATAGTTGAATAAGCACGCGTTTATATTCAAAGTTAAAACAGTGCACTGAGCATGGGTATTAGAGCAAGGAAATTGCATTGCCATGAAAAAGAAACGAGTACACGGACTGACATTTAATAATCAACGTTACGCGTGAATGACCGAACGAATTAATGGAATCCTCTATATTAGTACAGTAATAGTCCAATTGTTAATTTTATTGCGTAGTTAATTTATTTCTTCTATCCGATAGCCGAGAGTTAGCGTGTGCGCCTTGCATCCGGGAAATGCGGGTTTGATTCCGAGATCTGTCGGATTTTGTAAAAAAATCAAAAATGCAAGATTGGATGGCCATCGGGTTGAGCAATTGTCGTAAAAAATAATCTTTCAAGACATGTCTTCACATTTCGGAGATTTATATACTCCATTTTTGGAGCGGACATCTTCTCACTGTGTAGAAGGCACAGTTCCCTGACTATTTTATTAAGAGTGTGTACCGAGAAGTTTAGATATTTTTCTTTCCCGCGTGTAATCTTGATAAATAACTTTTCTGTCTTTAAATTTATTTCAAACTGAATTTTTTCTAGGGTAAAACAATTTTAAAAAAAACGTATATGTGTACCATGTTACATAGCTGAATTTTCACTTTCAACCCACATTTATTCACACTTATACGGCCGGGTGATAAATGTTATCATAATTCAAAGTTGTACCAGATTTTTTTAAATCATCCAATAGCCCGTTACGTATAAGGCTGGAGAGTTACAAAAGATGCGACGGCGGCAGAGCGACGGCAGCATAGCATCGGAAGCATAAATGCAAAAAAGTTACAAATAGGTGAGTGAGTAAGTAAAGTTTTTATAACGACGTGTTGTCGCTCACCTATGTATATCTATTTTGCATCTCTGCTGCCGACGCTCTACTATCGTAACTCCGGCCTAAGATTGCAGCAAATATTCATAAGTTCAATAAAATGCTACATAGGTTTAAAAAAATCACTAATTATACAGGCTATTAATTGAAATAGTGATTAATTAAGCAATGTTTTTTCAAAAATCCTATTTTTTTTAAATAAGTATTGCAAATATTATACAAATTCTAACAAAAAATATAAAAAAAAATGTTATTATTTGAATTATGATCAAATGTAGATTCTCATATATTAGCGTAAGACGTTTGAACCTCAGCACTATACAAAATGATCATTAGGCAATATATAATTGATCAGAGAAATTGGAACGTGGTTCCCAGCATTAAATAATATCTTCATTGCAATCTTGTATTTCGATTGTATCATAGGTTATTTGGTTATCGGAATGAGACAGGTGTTATTAATAGACTCCACATACTTATGTGAACTTCAACAGAAACAATAGCGAGCGCTGGGAGTGCAACGATTTGTTTGAGTTCACACGAACTCGAGCTATCATTAATTTCATAATAAATGTATTTTCACAACTAGCGACTGGAGACTCAAACGAGCGGTCACACTGCAAACTTTTCAAGTCTCGCTTTTCCTCATTCACACCGGCAATATCAACAAAATTTACTATAAATTAGTTACTTGAAATATATGAATATTATAAAAAAAAATGATTTCACTTAACGTATGTTATGATTTTATGGAGGTGATGTAGAAACAATTTATCATAAGTAATAATAATACTGATCCGACACAATCGTCGATCATAGCGTCGTTGTAAAGGGAACAGTCATTAACTCTTTCATTTGTGGGTTAACTTTTTGTGGACACACTTTTAAACACTAAAATCTCTTATCACTATCAATTCAACGAATATCATAAAATCAACCAAATCGGATATGCCGATTTGTAAACAATGCTCTTCTATTTCCAGACAAAGAAAAAAATAAACTGAAAATCTGTCAATTGTGGCCACTCACATTTTGGATTTGAAAGAGCACTTGAGATCAAATCTGAACGCATAGGACTGATTTATGTGATATTTTATCTACTTCTATGAACAGCAATATAAATAATCTTTCGTTTCTTTACAGAACATTATAAGATGAAAATAAGCACAATAATCGTAAAAGCGTAAAAGAATTTTCTAATGCTGAGCTCAGCTTATTTTTTTAATATTTACGTATTTTTTCTAGCTTAAAAAATTATATGATCATAATGACTTCCATATATCATTGATGGATGATCTATATTAAACAGAAATATAACATTTTATTAAAAAATAAAAGAATGGCTTTGAAAACAAGGCAACAAGACGTACGGAAGTAATGCATGTACATAATACCATTGGGGTTGACTAACATTTTTCCTATGAACTAATATGTCGAATATGCATATTTTAATCTAATGCAATATATGGCTAACAACAAGAGAAAATAATGGAAAAGTCAATAAATTCCCTGATTTCGATACACAGCACAACCTTTAAACAGGATTATCTCCACAAAGCCTTCTTGCGAGTAAATGATAATTTCATTAACAACAGCGATTTATAATTTAATAAATCTCCACAAGATGAAGACGTATGCTGAAAGTCTTGCACTAGTATTAGCTGCCACTTAATTAATCAACGCATTGAAGGCTTAATAATGCACTTTTATGTTACATTTTTTATTTTAATGCATCTACACATTTGAAATTGCGATCTGTAGTTTAGAAGCGCGCCAGCTTACCTCAATAATCACTGAAGCAACGATTGCAACTATAATGACATATACATTTACGAAATTTACTTCCGTAATTAATAATTTATTAATTCATCTTTAGCAACGGATTGCACAATACTACTTCCAAATAAAACATAAAACTTGTTTGCTAATTTTAGCGATAAAGCGTTCATCGACACCATTTTAATAATATTTATACATCATTGACTCACATTTATTTAGTGCATCATATGAGCTTTCCCCAACTGTTTTTTTTTGTTTAGTACCGCGCATTGGTGCTACCATGCAATTTTGCAAGACTCGACTAATTCGTTATTTAAACAACTTTTAGGTCAGTTTTCAGTTAAAAACCTGCATTACACATTGTATAGTAAAATGATCAACTGATAACATTATCACCAAAAATTTGCATGCCTATTGCACTTTACAATGCACAAATCCACATCATACAGAGCGTGCAGCACCTATTCTTGGAAGTATACCTACTGGTTCATGTAATTAATGTCATTATAACAATAACGCAATAAGTTGACTGACCTTTTTGTGATTCCACAGCACGTTGACGCTGGGCTTGCCCCGTCTGCAGTCACTCTGGTCGATCACGTCATCGTGGATGAGGGACGCTGAGTGGATCATCTCGCTAATCATGGCAATCTGACGTTGAGAGGCGAGGAGTGTACTGTAAAATGTGATAATTATTTTTTTAAATAACACATGTTTAATCTATGAGTAAGATGTTGAATTATAAATTTAAAATTTAGTTCAACGGAAAATTCAACAGTAAAAATAGGATTGGTTTTCTATTCATCTAACTAGTGATCCATAAAATATGACATAATTAATGGTTATAGAATAACTATATATATATATATATATAAGACTATGATTGTATGAATACTAAGTAAATATGCATGCATTATATCAGGTAAAAAGCTAAATATGTTACCTGTTTTCTCCGTACATGTGGTAGTTGACTGCCCTTGCCATAAGCATGGCGACCATTGGCCGAAGCGCTTTGCCTTGACCATCGAAATAATATGTGGCTATGGTTTCCAGTTCTGGTTGGCGAGTATTTTTCACTAGTTCCTGAAACAAAAAAGAAATTCACAAATTAATAATAAATAAACGCACTTATTTAATACTTTGATTAGAATAATTGAAAATTAATTCTTAATTTTTTGCGATTTAAATAATTTTCTTTTTTTGTTGCCAAAATCCGATTTAATGGTTTTTACTGCATTTTTGAGAATTATTGGCCGGACGGATATGATGTTATGATAGAAAAAGGAATAAATGTGTATGTACAGGGATATAGGATCTGCACGTATCATATCAACTGTATAAATAAAAAGGACGTGACCCTCAGTTTTTTCAAAATAGCTTTTTTAACTTAACCTTCTATTAAAAACATTTAAGCTTCAAATGCCGAGTGAGTGTCTAAATTTAGCTTTTAAGTTAAGAAAAAAGATGGCTTGTCAAATTTTTAAACAGGAAAAAGAACTTCTACCTCATTAATTTTATTGGTTTTTCTTGAATAACTTATTAAAATAATATTAGACTGTGTACATAAAATATCAGTTTGTCTTCATGCACAAAAGGTTGCGTCTATTTAATATTTTGACTTTGGCTCAAAATCATTAAATATACGGTTTTTGTGCCTTTTTCGTTTTGTTTCTTTCAAGTCTTTTTTTCCACAGCCTATATAGAAACGAAATTCCCTTTTCTTCTGTTTTCGTCATATATTTAGAATTACGGCATTTCTGTATCATCACAAAATGCTTGGCAACCGAAAAGTTGAAATAGTATATAATAAGGAAATCAGCGTTAGTGCTTTTTTTTTTAGATTATACGTATTAACAATATTTTTGATGTATTGCTTTATAATAATAAATGTTTAAATATTTCATAGATTATTATCATTTTGAACATATCATATTATATGTTATGATGATATGTAAATAGGTTCAATAACCACAAGGAAAATAAATTAGCAGTTATGTCATGTTTCAAGCATTTAACTATTAGTACGTGCATTTATAAATATTTCCTACAACTGAGGTAAAGTCACAGTAAAACATTTTTACAGACGTACTGGACAAGGGAAATTCCTCAAATTCATGAGGATGAAAATTAACATTCACTCTGGACGGTCAGGTTGAAGGTTGAGCGTTGACAGCCTCACCAAGGCTGCTAACTATTTAATATACTACATCTTTTTCATATTTAAATTTCACTAAGTGTTTCACGGTGCTAATTTTCGTTTAGAATTTAATAGTAGTAGTAATGGCAGGATTTCAGCTAACATTCACTGACAGGAATAATTATTTAAACTTGTTTAAACCGTTCGTTTGATTATATACTATAAGTTTTTAAACATCAAGAATTTCATCAAAGAATATAAGTTATATTATATCGTTGTTAGCAGGAAACTACCTCATAGATCGATTTTACGAAAATCAGTTAAATATGACATTCCATAAGGTTTCAAATACTTTACCGATTGAAAGAACTTCGTATGTATTAAAAAATACTTTTATTTAATTTAAAATGTTTCTTCGCATTATATTTGTGGTAATTTACTAAATTTATTTTTTAAATATCTTCCATGTATTTATTTCAGTTCGACATAAGAGCTTTTAATTTAATTAAAAGGCTTTACTTGTGAACTTACATTCTTTCATCTAAAATTACAAAGCGTAGTTTCGACTGAAAATTTGTTACTTTCAAAAATCAGTTTTTAGCTCCTGCTGAACAATTACATTTGTAATTAATTAACGGCATATGGGAGGTGTTTTTCCATTGAAGACGACATATTATGAACCAACTAAATCAAATTCAAAAACCTTTATTTGCGAATGTTAAATAATTGCAACGCATTTCAATTATATAGTGAATATATTTTGGATAACAATATCACTGTATCATTTCACATACTTTGTAACAATATTGAAAACAATGTATGTATAAAAAAGTTATTTCTTAAGTAATTTTATAAAAAATAAGGAACATTGATTAGTAATAGACCTATAATTATAACATTGACACATTTATATATACTTACACCCTTGTCTTTACTTTCATTGATTAGACTAGCCTATGAATACGGTATGACATATCTATCAAAACCTGTATTTATAGTGGCGATATTGAATTTTTTGTCATAAATTGACAGCCATTCATCGTATTTTAAGATCTGTATATAAATTTCATGGATAATTTACAAAAATACTATATGTAGTGACATTAAATCAGTCATTGAACTTCCGAAGTCTACATTTTTTAAGTTTGTACCTGTCTAGCAGAAATTTGAATTATTTACCATAATCAAACATTTACTGTACGAACAAAGTTTTAGAAGTAGCATTGGCAAGTTTTTTATTACACTACAGCAAAGAAAACATAATATTAATTTACTTAGCATACTTATTAATTCTTATATTTAATAATTAAGCCGCATTAATTTTGCAATGATATATTCGTGTTATGAAATAGTATTGACATTTTGACACGGCTATAAAATCTATAATGGGTTTTAGAAACACACACTAAATGATCGACTTATTCTGCAAAAGAAATAATACTGATAATACAATAAATGTAAGCATTTTAAATACACGACTAGTATCTCCAAAACATTTTTCAAACCTTGATAATTTAATCTTACACACTTATAACAAATGTAATGAAAGAATGTTTTCCTTCAACAAAAACACACTTACTAAGTCTCCATATCCGATATGCGGGCATGTGCCATAGCGTAACAAACGTGAGACATTCTTAAAAATGCTATCAATATTCTGAGACCAGTTTTCCAGGACTTTGGTTGACATGTTATAAGTGTAAATGAATAATATTCTAGCTGTCTTAAGAAAAGACTTAAAAATAAAATATTGTATAAATTTAAAATTTATATTTTTCGTATTTGGTTAAGTATTTAAGTACTGGCTCCCCGGTAGCGTAGTTGGTAGCGTGCGTGCCTAACGATCCGGAGAATGCGGGTTCGAATCCCCATCTGTGTCGG